>JASCZI010181256.1:197929-209845 GCA_036250425.1 Stylosanthes scabra | reverse complement strand
CAATGGCTTCAAGGGACATGAAGAACAAAGAAGATTCCTTTGTGATGCTTATTTGCACAGCTGTTTCACTTGTTGGTTCAAGTGCTGCTCTTGGATTCCTTAGTGGCATGGTTTTCTTTTTTATTCTTAGGCTTAGGGATTGGACTAAGGGTAAACCACTTTCTAGCTTCTGGTTGCGAGGAAGCCCTCAGCTTTGAACAATTTTCATACGGCAAGCGAATTCTCTGGTGTCTTTTAAAATCATGATGAAATTGTCGAATATGATTAGTAAATATTCACGTGCAGTCGATTTCATGTGAATTTGCTTATTAAGAATCATAAGATGATTTCATATATTTTATATGAAGTTACTTTTTAAAAAATAATAACTTTTTACGAAGTTAACTGCATTTGAATTTTACCAATTATTATTTATCTACAGTGATTTTCTTTTCTTTTTGTTTTTAGTTTTTGTATTTGTAGGACGAATGTGTGAAAAGGTTTTCTGCATGAACTTCCATTGTTGTTGTTGGCTTCTGTTTATGTAATGTGGCTTTGAGTACATGATTACATGTTAACTTGTATATGTACAATTAATGTAATATTGTGATGTTTGTTACTGTTATTTAATAAAAAAAATTTGTGTTATTTACATGTCAAAATTAAGACACTTTAGAGATACATAAATAAATCTGAATTTAAAGGTGATAAAGTAAGAATGAAGATTTGGTTATTTAATAAAAGCTTTATTAAAATAAATTGACATGGTTTAAATTATTTAGTAAAGGCTTAGTATATTGGCTTAATTGGGTGTAGTGTTCATGGTGTGTGTGGGGTTGGAATGTTGCTTTTTTTAATTTTAATACATGATGAGATTAAAGTAGCAACAAATTAGAAAAGAAAATGCCATATTCCCATTCTGAGTGAATCATGAGATCAGAATAAATTCCACTTTTGGAAGAATTGATGCTTGAAGCTTGAATGAAATGAATGATGGATTGAGTTTGACAAGAGCTAGGTACTATCTAGTCCACGAACTAATGGCTACAGAGATCTCAATGCTAGAAAAGGAGAATGGAAAACAGAATTTTATTCCTTACAAGGAAGGACAACAAATAAGAATGTGCATGTTTCTTTTAAGAAACTAACTCTCTGAATTACAAAATAATTATACTTGATGCCATATGCAGCCATTCATTGATTGGAGTTTTGTTTGGTAATTGCCCAAATCAACTCATAAAGTTTTTAAAGTAGGATATTTTAGTTCTCTAAATTTTAAAATACTCAAATCAAAACAATTTTTAAAGTTTATATTCATTAGACAATATAGTCCTTTTTTAAAAAAACACACTAAATTGAAGGGATTATTTGAAAATTTTTTAACATTTTTGAGAAATTATTTTGATTTTTTTTTAATTTTTCAAAAACTGTTTCTAACTTTACCTAATATAAATTATACGCGGAGTACTGATTTGGATATATATATATTTTTTTTGCCTTTGAGCGAATTGAAAGCACTACTATTTATTAGGAGTTGGCTTCGGAAGAAGCTTTTAGTGACTGACTTATAATAACTCAAAGAAGGCATCAAGAATGTAAAAAAAAAAACATGAAGAAAGAAAAATTCAACTGAATTTTCTTTTTCCTTTTTTTTTAGAGAATATCATCCAAATTCATGCATAATTTTTATATAATATTTAGATGATTTTGTTAAATAAAACACATTTTTTAGAGAATATCATCCAAATTCATGCATCATTTATTAGCATCCTGCTCTTTTAGTATTAAATGTATTTATATCATTTCAAGTCATAACACATGCATGCTATGATGAAATGAAGAAATAATGAGGAGAAGGAAGATTATTCTACTTTAACTATTACATGTGAATATATAATTTATGAAAAATTATAAATAATTAATATTTTTTTAATTAATAAATCAATCAATAAAAAATAAAACATTTGTAACTACTGTTTATAGTATATTCATAATGAAAACTAGTGGAACATCCATAACTTTTTTTAAACAACATCTGAAACCTAAAGAAACCAACAATAGAAATAAAATATCCAATTTAAGTTGTTGGCTGAATTTTTGTTGGTTACCTAAATTATCAACAATGTTAGGTAACTAATAAAAATTCAGCCAACATCAACTAATAACTTAAATTGAATATTCTATTTCTTAAGATTTTAGATATTCTATTTTTAAAAAAAAAAAATACAAAATTTATTGATTGTTCACTATTTTTTTTTATTGATTTTCAATACTTTTTTTTATTAATTTTTTTAAGTGAAATTATATATTTATGTTTTTTTTCATTCTCTTCAGGATAACATCACTCCACTGTAAAATTCACCACCATAATGACCTCAAAAAGCATAAGATGGATGTATCATGATGACATGGATGTTCATGAGAATCCTAATTTCAAGACACTATAGTAGTGTAGTGGATGAAACTAAGGAAGTAAGTGGTAACTTAATGACTAAATTATAGTTACATAGGTAAGTAATTTAGGAGATTGTGGTAAAGAGAATATGCCCTTGTTAGGACCTAGGAGATAGCTAGCACTTTTTCTCTTTTAGTTTTAAGGAAATGATTATTATAGATAATTTTTAACTGTTTTTTATTACACATAGTTTTTATCATTATTGTCAAACTCTCTAATTAACTCTTAATTAGAATTGTCTGAACTTACGTTTTTAAGTAATAAAATTGAATATACATGTCTCAAACTTGTTTTTAGATAAATTCAAACACTAAACCTTCTCAAACGTACGATCTTATTACATTTCTAAGTAACTCCAAAATGCAAACATTTCCCGTCTCACTCTCATCTAGACATTTCTACTCTCTTTTGCCCACCATTGCAAGTGCTCCTATTATGTAATTTGAGGCGAAATTCTTAATTTTAAATGATTAAATTTGAATAAAATTTGTATATGACATATATTTTATGAATGAAATGTATATTTGTTTTTTTAAAAAAATCACAATAGATAGATTATATAGGTAAATTTGTAGAAGTATATGAATTGAGTTTAAGGGAGTTTTATAAATTTACTCAGACTCGCGAGTTCGATAAGTATGCTCCATATTAATTAAACAAATTTTAGTTTCCTACTATTTGTTACATTTTATATCCATAGTTTAAAGTTAGAATTTAGAATTTATGATATGTGATTAGGGTTTCGGATGTTCACAGGTTGCACTCTTTACTTTCTCCAAAACTCATTAACTCATTAGCATTCGCCTTTTGCTCTTGTACAATTTAGCATTTGGGGATATAGCTATCAATCCTTGGTTGAGCTTGGTCTCTCCCAACATCATACCTCTTTTCTGCCTAAGTCATTCTTTCTTATAGGTGATATAGCACAACTGTATTCGTTAGTCAGTCACCAACTGAATAATTATTTACAAATATGATTTCTTAATAGTACATAATCGACATATAATATAACATTCAATCTATAGGTTATCTACAGCTTAGTTATAACGGCTAGATCAGCTTTTATTATTAATGAGGAGTTGAGGATACAAATTTTGAATTTTTTTTACTTAAAAAAATTTTAATTTAAAAATTTTAATTTAAAGAGAAAAATAGTAAGACATTTGATGTTATAGCTTTCACTTTATGCTTAATACTTTCCAAGTGCTTTTAACCCTTTTTAACCTTATTTGCCTCTTGGGTAGGAAAGAGGGAGGCCCTTGAATAATAATAAAAAACTTTAAAAAAAAAATCTAGCATTGGGCAGAAAATTAAATGAATCTAGCATGAAGAACGATCCATGTTTTTACTTGTTAGTAGTGTATGTAGGTAGGTCTTACTCTCACAAGCATTTCTAATAAATTGAATATTTTGTTTCTCTGTTGATCAATTATATTGCACAAACTTTGTAGGAACTGTTTTCTTCTTCTTTTTCTGCTCTCTTTTTGATATTGTGTTCTATCTTCTTATTATTTTTATGTTTTTTACCTTCCCAACATTGGAAATAAAGTGGATAAACAGAAACTCTAAGATGGGGAAGCTAAGTGGGAGATAAACCAATTTTTTTTAAAGGGTATAATAAGCATGTTATGTGGTTAATCTTCATTTAGTCCATATCTAATATATCGGAGCATATATATGATAAGGTTTTAATTCTTTTAGCTTTTTTTCGTATTCGAAATTTACCATAATTAATCAAAACTTGACTTTACAAGTCGCAGACCAAACTATAATAGATGAATCTTTTAGTAAAAATAACTGTATACACTATATTTCGAAATTAAAATATATTTAAATAAACTCGAATCGCTTACCGCTCAGAACAACTACACATTCACTATAATTATTATTATTCTTATTGTTTACCCCATCATCACCAGTTAACCTTGCTAGAGGTAGATGCCATTATTTGGAGAGAATGTGAAAGCAAAAAAAAAGGGTTATTCCTTGCCATTGACATCCAATGATTATCTTTGCCAAGTAATTACGATATATTATTTAATTTCTATGCGCAAAAATGTTCAAAATACTCTTAGAAATGCAAAAAGTTTGTCAAATTATTATAAATAAATACCACTAGCTATATCACAATTATTATATCATAATTTTTGTTATCTTCTAATTTTTTATTGGATATATTATAAAATTATTTTTACATTGTAATAAGTGCATTTAAAAAAATGCCTAAATATTTTCTTCATATTTTCACCTAGTTTTATTTCAATTAAATCTTTTGAATTAAAAGTTTGTAATTGAGTAAATATATCAGATAATAATTTTCAGTTATATTATTGTTTAACTAATTTATATTTGAAAATATAAAATATTATTCTTAAAATATCCTCATAATTGGATTTTATGTAGAATGAATTGTGGGATATTTTATAAAAAAAATATTATTCTAGAATTATTGAGTCTGTTATTAAAAATTCAAGTAAAGACCTAATTGTAAAAAAAAAATATCTAATATAAGAATTTAATTATAAATTTTTAAAATATAAGAATACAATTAAAAACTTAATGAAACTATACTATACCAACAAAGTAATTAATCCAAAAAAATATTCTCATGAAACAAATAATATTTGAAAAGGGGAAAAAGAATAATTAGCACTACTGGTGAGGTAAATTGTTCATCTTTTAATTTGTTGGGGGGAATTTAATCCCTAATAATGTTGGAAAATGGCGTCATGTCATCATTTCTTTGGATAAAAACTTCTGTAGGCATGTTACGGACTAACCCTAATTGTCAAAACCATAATCATTCAAGCATCATATCTTTGTCAAAAAAAAATATAAAGCATCATATCTTCAAATTTTATTCAAAAAGCTATAATGTTATTATATATTAATTAGGTCAAAATGGTTCATTATTTTCTTTTGCTATGGTTCTTTAATTTACTTCCGTTCAATAATTTATACTCCCCAGAATTAATCATGCTGATGATATAAATGAACATAGGCACAAGAAGTCAAATCAATAAACAGCCTAATAACATTTTTTTTAATCTATCCTAAATATTTTAGCCCAATTTAATACTGATAGGTTTATCAAAGTTCGTTGAGACACATCTTTAAATAAATTAAACTCAATGAATGCTCATAATAATACTTATAAATTGATAATTACAATTTAACTATTTTCATGAATATTAGATCTGTAAAATAATAATGAACTGTGATAAAATATAAAAAAAGATATTACTGAATAAAATAAAGTACACTATAAGAAGAGTGGCATATTCCAGCGGTTGAGAACGCAATTATCGCTATACGTTTAGCGGCGGTTTCGCCAATTGCTGCCTATACGTGCATTGGTAATGATTTAGTAGCGATTATGTTTAATCGTTGGAATAATCGCTGCCATATGAATGTTTGTTTTGCGGCGGTTTGTGAATTGCCGCTATATGTTAACATATATGGATATTTGTATTTTGCTGTGGTTTTGTAACTGTGGGTATATAACTTACAAGATAATTTTATTTATATATAAAAAATGGATAAAATAAAAGAAATAATTAATTAAAAATGTAAGAAAAAATATCTATATGGAGGTTAATCCAGGAAAAATTAGATATATTTTTCTCTCTATGGTAGGTGTATGTATATAATTTTCACTACCTAAGGTTTATTATTCCCTTCAATAAGTGCAATATATTAATCTATTAGGTCAAATTAACAAGTTTAGTGATTATAGCATTGCCCCTTGATATATATGAATCATTACAAATGATGATTTTATACACATTATTCAAGAGATGGTAAGGATATATATGAGCAAAAGAATTAAGCCGAGTTAAATATCAGATTGGCTCCTGAAATTTGGGGATATGATTAAATTGGTCTCCAAAATTCAAATGTTATCAAATTGGTCCATTACTTTTACGATTGTGATTCATATTGGCCCTTTTAAGGTTATCCGTCAAAAAAATCCTGATGTAGCCGCTAATTGTTCATGCTGAACTCTAATAACACGATGTCGTGATCTGTTGGTGCCATTATAGTGCCAAAATGACATCGTTTAAGGCCAAAGGACGTTAAAATCTCTCTCACACAACGCAATGAAAGATAAATTTTAACTTCTTTTACTCTCAAATGACGTCATTTTGGTACTTTGTTGACACAGACACATCACGACGTCATTTTATTAGAGTTTAGCGCAGACAATTAACTGTCATATCAGCGTTTTTTTTACGGACAACCTTAAAAGGACCAATGTGAATCATATTCATAAAAATGGGGGACCAATTTGTTAACATTTAAATTTTGGGGGCCAATTTAATCGTAGTCTCAAATTTCAGGGGCAATCTGATATTTAACTCGAATTAAGCCTTTTATGTGTTATTTTTTCATGAATGAAATTATGTTGTTCTTCTCTGAACATCTTTCATTCATCAATTAATCCACTCAATCTTATTTTTGTAAATGATTTATCTTTACAAAAGTACAATAAAGAAACCCAGATAATATATATATATATATATATATATATATATATATATATATGAGGGTCTGACAATATAATGAGATCCATATCATCAGGACGTAAGTTAAAGAATTTATATTTGTTACATATAAAGTTGGAATGAAGAACAAATTAAAAGAAATATTATGCCTTTGATTTTGTTAAAATAAAACTACTTGAAATACACATTTTCTTGTTAAAAATAATAATAATAAATAGTGATATGATTTTATTTATAAATACATATATTTTCTAAAGGTGATCGTTAGACAACCTTGCTTAATTTTTATTTTAATATATTATACAAATTGTATAAAACAAATTTAAGTGTTTTTTAGTTGTAATTGTCTTTTTTTGTTTAAGAGGATCATCTTTATAAAAAATTCTTATTCGTTTCCTTTCATTTTTTTCAAGTGAAATTTATCATAAACAAAATAGACTAACATTGAGGACGACATTTTTTCTAGGGGAAAAAAAAATAGGAGTATAATAGTAATACTTCTTGCATTGAATTTTGTAGTTTTATTAACTTAAAAAATCTTTATTTAATATTTACTTTTTCAGAGTAAAGACTATTCCTCACACTTGTTACTCAACAATTTTATTGGTCTATTATGATTTAGTAAAATTGCTACTTTTTCTATTACTTAAAAAATTGAAACAACAAAATATATATATATATTAAAAAATTAAAAAAATATACTGTTCATACCCAATTAAAAAGCCCAACACCCTACACTTTGGGTCAAAATCATTGGAGCCCAACATGCCAAGATCCAACAATCGACGCCTAGGTCGATCCATCCTATGCCCAAGCTCCACGTCCGACCTCCATTCTTATGCTCGAGCCGAGACCGACTTACGACGTGAGTACGTGACATCTCCTCCACGATCTCCAATAAAGCGTATCCACCCACGATGACAAACAACACGACCACGACGCACACCTCCTACACTTAGGGGAACGAAACTACCGCCACTATTAGGGAATTGAGTGGTATCTCCTCCCTATAAATACCACTCTATTCCCACATATTTGATTCATTCTATCCTCACTATATTCTACTTAAACTCTAAGAATGTTTTGTCTGACTTAGGTATCAGAGTAGTATTTTGCAAGTTCTCACTTCTGACAGTTTGACGGAGGATGTTTGTTAGACTAGAGGATACAACCCCAAGGGCGAAGTTAGGATGAAATTCTGGAAGGGGCCAAAAATTATTTTATAATAAAATAAGGACTAAAATGAAAACTAGGTATAATATATAAACAAATTTTGAAGTTTGGGGGGCCACTGCCCCCTTCCTTACAAGGAGGCTTTGCCCCTGCATAGCCCAATTACTTACGATTGGGCTTTTACCGGTTCTACATTTTTATCGCAGAACACATACTAATATTGACATTAAAAAAAAAATCAAGTGTACATAAAATTAATTGTGTCACCTTTGTTTCCTTTTTAATATATGATATATGATAAATAGAAAATTATATCAAAGGACGTTATTAGTTTCCATGCAATCAGAGCTTAGTAAATGAATTAGAACTCATTTTCATGTAAGAAGTGTGTATCAATTTACAAAGTTACAACAAATATAGAGATTTGTTTTTGCAAGATTCTCTTCATGTACTAGAAAAGATGCCACTTGTTTTTGCATTTGTCAAGAGTGAAGAGACTAACCTAATCCATGTTTAGAAAACACTCAGAAACACAACTTTATTTAGAAATTATACAAAATTCATATACAAACAAAGAAAATGTCTTTGTTCTATAGCAAAATTTGCCCAATTTTTTGTCTATTAAAAAACTTGGTATAATTGGGACAAAGATAGAGACGAATTTTATGTTTTGTTTCAGTCTCTTATCTTCTATTTTCTATTTTGGAACACTTACTAAACATAGTATTACATATCTCCAAATGGATTTTTCCCCTTCTTCGGAAAAGAATTTGGAGTGGTTTCTGTTATGTATTCACCACTTGAAAGCTTCATGGTGCTTAGGGATCCAAAAATACTTTCATCATTACTTATACTAGCAGCTCTTTCAAATCTACAAAAACAATAGGAAGCTATTAGAATATAGCATTAAATATTTCCAACTCCTTCAAGATTTGTGTTGTTTGTACGTTTAGAAGAGAATGCTTATTAATACTCAAACTTAGATTAAATTTAGGAAAATACTCATGCGAAGACATCTTCGTGTGAAGATCACATTTTGAATTGTTGAATGATTCAGTCAAATATATTTGGTCAAACATAGTCATCTAACGGTTTACAATGTGATTTTCATGTGAAAATGTCTTCTTGTAAGTATTCCCTTAAATTTAATCTTAGAGCTAGAACATGTCAAAATTTGTTATTAAACGAGTTTTTACTTGATGTACAACAACTTAGGTATTAAAAAGAAAAAAAAAAATCTCTTTTTGAACAACATTACGTATTTACATGTATGGTGATTACCTCTGATACATATTGAAAATGGATAGAAAATACCAAGAAAGTGAAATTAAATGATAAATCATGTAAGCTCCACCATCTTTTATTTGAATAAAATATGATTCTATCACCATTATGCATCTATTATGTATCTTATGAATAGACACATAACATAACTCAGGGTTTTAAGCTGCCATTTTCATCAAATTAGTACATGGTATATGATTACTTGATTAAGACAATGTTTTTAGAATAATTAGAAACCAGCCTGATACAATGTACCATAGTTATATTCAATGTAATATCTAGAAGGATAAGATTTACCTAGGAGGTTGCATGTTATTAACTTGCCCAAAGTATGCACCTGAAAGGATAGAGTTAGAAATAACTACACTTAAACTAAACTAAGAAAAATTGTCATTAGAAAATGAAAGATGAAAAAGGGAAACACCATTTGGAAATCCAGATGCAGATTGTGGATGAACAGGAGGAGATCCATAACTGGTGGACTGAGGAGTCATTCCTAAAGATCCATAACTTGAAGCATGCATTAATCCTGATCCGGGAGAGATAGGTAGGATACCATGCAAGGATGTCATATTGGGAAGCTACAGACAAACAATATTTGTTGACTTAATTCAAATATGTGAATTCCAAATTCAGAGAAAAGCATTATCATATCAACTACTCGCTTTGTTTCAAAATAGTCAATTTGAACATAGTGGTACATTTCCCAATTGACAATTACTTTGAAACGAAACGAAGTGAGTATCTATTTAATATTGCCACAGAAGTTTCATGTCTAGTGTCTAGTTGAAGAAATATACAAAAAGGTTTTCATCAGAGGTCATTGTAATAAAGTAAAAACAGTTCTAATGTTTGCACATACTGATAAGGCATGGGCTAAAGGTCTGTCCTGTGTTACTGCAAATGGATTTGATGAGGGCATTGCTGCAATAGGAAATTCTGTGGGGGACTGCAAATGAAAAATCATCAAAACCAGTATCACAGATGTTGGATTTGAGCATTTACCACTAGGCCAAAAATCTAGGTTAAATTGTTTGTTAGTACTTATAGTTTCACCAAATTTGTAATTAACTCCTTAAAAGTTTTCAATTGGTTTTCTACACCAATTTTGAATTTGTAATCAGGTCATTGTCGTTCTAAAAACGTTTACCTTAATGAAATCTGTTGAAGCATATTCGCTAGTGGTGTGAGATGGATAAAAACGTTTTTGTAATGTTTATTGTTAATAAGGATCTAATTACAAATTTAAAACTGGTGTAGGGATCTCATCGAAAACGTTTGAAGTATAGGGACCTAATCACCTAATTACAACAACAACAACAAAGCCTTGTCCCACTAGGTGGGGTCGGCTACATGGATCAAACGACGCTATTGAGCTCTATCATGTATCATATCTATAGAGAGACCGTTTGCATGTAGATCTCGTTTGACCACCTCATGGATGGTCTTTTTAGGTCTTCCTCTCCCTTTCACCCTTTGCCCACCTTCCATCTCATCCATCCTCCTGACTGGGTGATCAGTCGGTCTTCTTTCCATATGTCCAAACCATCTTAGACGCGATTCTACCATCTTTTCGATAATAGGTGTTACTCCAAGTTTCTCCCTTATATCTTCATTCCTTATTTTATCCAAACGCGTGTGACCATTCATCCATCGCAACATCTTCATCTCTGTCACACTTAGCTTATGTTCGTGCTCCCCTTTAGCCGCCCAACACTCTGTACCATAAAGCATAGCCGGTCTAATAGCAGTACGGTAAAATTTACCTTTAAGTTTTAAAGGTACTTTTTTATCACATATAAAACCAGATGCACTCCGCCATTTCGACCAACCTGCTTGAATCCTATGATTTACATCCTCTTCAATTTCTCCATTATCCTGTATAATGCACCCAAGATACTTAAAACTTCTAACTTTTCGTAGGATGTTATCTCCAATCTTTACCTCTATATTGGAGTTTTCCCTTTGACGGTCAAACTTACATTCCATATACTCCGTCTTGCTACGGCTTATGCGTAGACCATACACCTCTAAAGCTTCTTTCCATAACTCCAACTTCTTATTTAAGTCTTCCCTTGACTCTCCCACAAGGACGATATCATCGGCAAAAAGCATGCACCATGGCACAGCACCTTGAGCACCTCCAAGACTAATGTGAAAAGGTAGGGATTTAAGAATGATCCTTGGTGTACTCCTATCCCGATAGGAAATTCCTCTGTCACACCACCTTGAGTCTTCACACACTAGTTGTAGCTCCGTCATACATGTCTTTAATAACACGAATATATGCTATCCTTACGCTCTTCTTTTCCAACACCTTCCATAAGACCTCCCTTGGTACCCTATCATACGCTTTTTTCAAATCAATAAACACCATATGTAGATCCCTTTTATTACTACGATACCTCTCCATCATCCTTCTTAACAGATATGTAGCCTCCGTGGTGGATCTACCTGACATAAAACCAAATTGGTTCTCCGATACTTGTGTCTCTCTTCTCAACCTTCGTTCTATCACCT
>JASCZI010181256.1:185984-197814 GCA_036250425.1 Stylosanthes scabra | reverse complement strand
TTGTAGATAGGTACCAAGGTGCTCTTTCTCCACTCATCTGGCATTTTCTTTGATCTTAAAATCTCATTAAAAAGCTTGGTTAACCAACTAATTCCTTTCTGTCCAAAACCCTTCCAAACTTCAATCGGAATATTATCTGGTCCTACTGCCCTGTCATTTTTCATCCTCTTTAGGGCCTCCTTTACCTCGAAGGCTCGAATCCTTCGATAGTAGTCAAAGTTTTGATCTTCTTCCATCATATCTAACCGACCAAGGTTCGGAAGAGTAGTATGTCCTTCATTAAATAACTCATAGAAGTAACTCTTCCACCTCTCATTGATCTTCTCATCTTGAACCAAGACCTCTCCATCTTTATCCTTTATGCCCTTAACCTGATCAAAGTCTCTCGTTCTTCTTTCACGGCTCTTTGCGATTCTATATATTCATTTTTCTCCTTCCTTCGTACCTAAAGACTGATAAAGACCCTCGTATGCTGTTGTTCTTGCTTCGCTTATCGCCATTTTTGTCTCTTTCTTAGCCGCTTTATATTTTTCCCAATTATCTGCATTGCAGCACAAAGATCTATTTGCAACTTTTGGCATAGTTGTAAGTGTTTGTTCCAACAACAGAAAAATGAAATGATGATGTGTAAAAGACATACCGCTGAATTAGGATAATACTGCAAGCCATATCCTATTCCATGGTGTTGAGGTTGATCATTTTGCCAACCTGAAAGTGTTGTAGGGCCAGATAAGTAGCTTGAAGAGAAAAGGTCCTGTAGAGAATTCATTCATGTCTTAAGGTTCTCTGAGTTCTTGAGGGAAATAAAATGATATAATTCTAAGCACCAGCTCCATCTATTACCTCTGGAAGTTCCATTCTTCCACTAGACCTGTTTTCTGCTGTAGAAGGCTTTGATCCAACATTGGTTTTGGTTTCTTGAGGAGGTTTTGAGTAGGTCTGAGGAGAGAGCTCAGTGAAAGCACCGGAAGAATCATGTGAATTAAGAACATCTGATTGCTGCACATAATCAAATTGAGAAACTTGAGTAACTTTGCGAGCACCAAAAAACAACAACTAAGTCTTATCCTACTAGATAAAATCGGCTAGATAGGTCAAACTTTTCCATAATGCCCATATATCATATTTATATTTTTATGTTTAAATATCTTGGTATTTTTGTGTAAGATTTTCCAATCTAGATATATCTCTAGCTGCCTAATTGTTTTCTATCCGATGTACTCTCCAAACTAGAGCCTCCATGCCTTCTCCAAACATTTCAAAACTATCTAAGATTGAGAGATACAACAACCTAAGATAGAGGAGATACTACCACCTCTGCAATTAACGGTACTCCAATTCTACTGTCTCTACTGTACATCCACAAATGTTAACATCATGGCCTAAAATTAAGGCTCTCAAATAGCCATAGTTAACATTTAGTTTCTCACCATATCATTTGAAGCTATACATGTGATTGGTGTACTTGTTGGTTGTGTTGTAGAGCTACTACCTGCTGATACTGAAGGAGGGAATTGCATGCTTGGTGATGTCTGCCAATCTAAGACTTTGTTGGACTCTTCTCTTCGATTTAGCTCATCATTTGAAGGCACAACATTAGAAGGTTGTTCCATCTCATTGGCTGGGATCGGTGTAATAGCCCAAGCATCACTATTGCTTGGTGAAGCAGTTGCCTCGGCTATTGGAAAAGGTGGCAACTGCGGCAAATCCCCACACGTGCTCGAATTTTCTACAGGCACAATTGTTAGATCATTGTTAAAAGTTGGGATGTTAGACATGCCCCCAGTTGTTGGAACCAATGCACCTGACAATTCAGAAAATAAGAAATCTAAAGAATTTGCATGTGTTGCTTGAGGTGTTGTCATTGTTACAGAAGATGGCAAGATATTTGTGTTTGAGATTTGGTTTTCGGCAGCATTAGGCACTGGAAAATCTTCAAATGTAGCCCAGTTTTCTTCAATTGGTTGTGATATAGGCTGCATTTCTGGTACAGAAGCAGCGTTAGAGGCCTGCAATTTAGCACCCAAATCATGAAGTTTTCAGGAGGAACAATTTCTAGTTCAGATGGATTTTTCTCAATAAAAAAAATGACATTTGGAAACTAAAATTCATCCAAGATATGGTTCAAATGAGAGTATATAATGTAATGACAACCATACCACTTACTTTAAGAGATGGACCATTCTCTCCTAACACTTCTCCCGAAGGCCGTACATCAGGAGATTGAGATTCATCTACAGTCTTCTGCCTGGCTGGTTGAAGCTGTTTCAGCTTTGTGTCCAAATCTGAAACCTTAGATTTTCTTGATTCGCTGTCTCGGAACCTGTTGTCAACAACCTCAATTTGTATAGGCTTTCTACCAAAGCTACCATGCCTTGACAGGTTTTGAGCATATTTTGGGCTTCTTCTCTCATCAACGTAGAATCTAACATTGTTATTGTCATCACTTCTTAGGTCAGGATTGGATCTTGAACTAAAACTTCTCTCAACTCTAGCTTCATACGATGGACTTTTTGGCTCAATACGATATAAATTAATCGTCTTACTTTGGTACGGTTCCTCCTTTCCTGCCTGTGAAAATAAAGTAAACAAAAGTTAACAAAAAGAGAACACAACACAAGGAACTCATTTTTTCCAGTTATGTCTGAGTTTGAACTATTGATAATAAATCTAAGAACAATGTTAAACAATGAGAAACAAAGCTTTTAGTAATTTTATACTGCAAATAATGATGGTCTCTGGATGAATAAAGTAGTATTCCATACTTACTGATCTAAGGATTGATACACATATCATACTACTATATCATTCTGGTAAACAAATTCTGACAAAATCTAAAAGACAACAAAAGAACCTACCACTAGATAACAGAAGGACTTACCACTCTAACTCTCGGAAGATCTACATTATTTTCAACGGTAAATCTCCTTTCCACATACACATTCTTGATGAATTCACGAAGTCTCTGCATGTTGCTGGAAACAAAGATGTGAATTAGAAGAGGTGAAGAATGTACTAATTAGAATCTACAAGAACATCTCCAATGCTCAAACAAGATTTTCTCCAGTAGGAGGATACCTGTGTTTGCAATGGGGTAAAAAAGAATCTAAAGAAACACAGGAGAGATGAGAGGCAAAGTTACTTGGATTCGGGGTAAGAGTGCCGTCGAGGGTCCCAGCCTTTAAAATAAATCTGCCTGGCTCTCTGTTCATGGATTGATGTCAGATTTGTTTTTATCATGAAATAAATAGTCTGATTTTATAGGAGAGGAAAAGAATTTGCATGATCAATTTGTGCATACCTCATTACCACCTGCTTGAATAGCTTCAACTTCTTCCAAAGTAAATTTAGCCATGGATACTGATTTTACTCTGTGCGTAAATTCTCGGCTGTTGTATACATATAAAAACATATGGTAAGTAAAGTAAAACATGTTATGTCTTCACTCTATTTCTTTTCTTCTTTTTTTACCCTTTATGCGAGTTCGAAATCAATTAGACTCCAACTAACCTAGATCAAGGCGAATTGACACAACATCGGAGTATTGTTCTTGCCATGCTAGGATTTTCCCATCCACAAGATGCAAACTTAGATATTATTCCCTTTTATTTATCATTATCCCAATTTTGTACCCAAATATATTGATGAATGTACCAAAATGCAATAGTAACAGATAGAAAGAAACAAATGAAGTATTTAAAACAAATGTAATCACTTATAAAAACACATGAGCATGGAAAACATGCAAGGTAAGAAATCATGCATTCAATTACAATTTCCCCAAATGCATAAATAACTTAAGATCATGCATTCAACTATTATTGCAGAGACCAAGTGTTGAACCACTTGAAATAACTTAAGATCATGCATTAAACTAGAATTAGAGAGACCTAGTGTTGAACAACCACTCTCTACTCAATTGATATGCAAATATAAAACTTGGAACATCAATGTATGCTTATGAGCACATGATTTCAGTATAGGATTTGTTATGTAACATGAAGCCACGATGTTAAAGTAAAAGAGGATTATCCAAAACCCTAAAACTGACTCCAATTTGAAATTCACAATCAGCTAAAAGAAACATTGGATAGATTAATCAATGGAAAGCACAGATTTTGTAATGCTTACTGTATTCCACTGCAATTTGTGCAGACAAATGTGTTGAAAGTTGTACACACATATTGTGGTCCCTGAATCATCATTAGAAAAAATCATGTCAACAAAACCATCTCTTTCTTCTTCTTCTTCTTCTTCTTCTTCTTCTTTTTTTAGGTTACAGTCCTTTCAAGTTTTCAACATTGATTCATTCAATAATTTCATAGCGTACCAAGAGATTGCAATTGATGCATCTTCGATTCTCAGTAAGTTTCAAAAGACCACGTATAATTTTTTCAATCTTGGCTTCATCTTTTTTCGAATTTCCCATTGTCAACCCTAACGATCAACACCTTAATTTAACAGCAACAACAAATGCAACGGATTAAAAATAATTAATTAAACAAATAAATAAAAAAATTTCAGCTCTCAAGATGTTTCTAATCATTTAAATTTGAATTTATTTATGTCAATTGAAACTTTTGAAGCGTCAAATAACAATGTCTTGTGAGAGAAACCAAATAAAATCAGAGAAAAAATGAACCTGATGTATGAAGAGGGAAAAGGAAGATGAATATCTGAACAAAGAGAGAAAGTGCAAACGAAAGTTACCGGTAATAACGGTAATATCAGAGCAAAGGGGATATTGGTGTTTGTTTGTCTAAACCAGAGAATGAAACTTACCGGTAATAACGGTTCCCGAACTCGGGGAGGCCTCTGGCGTTTTTTCTTTTTAATTTTATTATTATTATTTTATGTCTGTTTAGATTCTTTGGATTTTGTATATTTTATTTGGGCTTAAATTAGGAGGAGGTTCAACGTTAATGGTCGTTGTTCATAAACATATGAAGTTGGAATGTGGATGAAGTGAAAATGTAAAAAATAAATAAATACGTGAATTATTTTAGTTATTTTTTTTTATTGGCAAAGTGTGTATATATTTCTTGAACCAACGTTAGGAAATTCACTAGGGAGTCAATCATTAACTTATCATCCAAACTTTATATGAGAAAAACTCATATTAATAATGATTCAATTATCATCTAAAATTTATATGAATTATCATCCGTAATTCATATTTTTTTCACAACGGAATAAATGTCTAAAGAAATTACATGAAATTCAAGAAATTAAAAATTGTGTCTCCTACGTATACATTCGCCCAATATTGTCAAATTATATTTTAAAAATATTTTTTTTATACTATGTCTCAATATTTCGAACACATGCTCAACAATTAAGAGAGTACTACAAATTGTATTAACATTACCATTATCGAAAAGTAGCCACACAAATTTAATGTCCTCTTCTATTTCTTTTTTACCCATCTTTTTTGTAAATTGTTACTTTTTTTTCCATACTCTTTTTAAATATGCAAACAATAAAGAAGAAATATACTAATATTGCATGCCATATGCTGCATCCTATGTCATAAAGTCTCTTTCATCAACATAACCCACAATCTTTTCTTCCCTACAGAAACTATGTTAAATTAAATAATCTCTATGTTGGTCCGTACTCCATATACATAGAAACCAGTAGTTAGCAGTTAATTAGCGAATCATTTTGTAAATTCTATGACAGAAATAGAACTGTAATTTCCATTCAAGGTGTGGTATTATTTGCCGATTTCTATTTTCATATTTAACATTGGGAACCTGAGGTTATAGGAGGAGAGAAGGGCGAAAAAAGAAGAGAAGAAAGAAAAAAATCTGCACAAAATTCCTTAGACCCATACCAGGAAGATCAACTGCAACAATTACCCTGAACTAGGTAGAACCTCACTCAAGCTGAAAAAGGTGCTACTCAACAGTGCAAGAGAGTTGCACAAAAAATTCTTCACCTCAATGATTTCACCTCATTATTTTGAGCTCAGTATGGAGTCCCTGGAAAATGAGAGAAGGCCGAAGCACTTCCAAACCTGTGTCGCATGCATCTAGCCGACATCACTGCTGAGCCTCCTCACCTCTAATGCAGCTCAGTGGCACACTGGAGAGATCCATGAAGATGTAACAGTAATAAATCTACCCATCACCATTTGAGTCCTCCGAAGCTTTCATTGCTTCGGCAGTCATGAGAGCAGCAACGGCCCGGTGAATTGCTAGATCTGCTCTGTAAAGCAGTCTTTGGGCCCTCTCTCTCTTTAATCTGGCCATGTTATGTGCATGCTGAGCAGCACCTGAGGCATCACGCAATTTAAACTCATCAAGATCCGAACCATCTAATTGTTCAAAGTCATGCCCTTGAGGACCATCCATTGGGTACTTCCTGTGGCCCATCATGTCATAATAGCCCATATTCCATCGATTAACCCCATTTCTCTTCCCTGAACCCGACGATTTGGGACTATCAGAAGTCATATGTGAATCATTATGATACATATACTTTGGCTTGATCCGGCGATGTTTAGGCATATATTTCCTGTCAAAACCATCATTGTTCATAAAATAATATCTCATGCTGCCAGCATCACGTGGTGAGAATCCCCTCAGTGAGCTCTGAGGCAATGGGGAATCATCGAAAGAATCATAATTGTGGCCTGGATAAGCAATCCTTTCATCACCAAATGCAAATCCATTCAATCTCCTTCCTGTGTTTTACAAAAATCAGATGTAAGAAGGAGCCCATAATTTGTTCAAACGGAACTCACACAGGAAGTAAATAAAAAACGGTAATGCTACATGTACCATTGTACACCTCCGTACACACCATTTTCTGTGCTAATGTTTACATTTTTCCGTGTTAAAAATGGTTTGTACGGAGGTGTACAATGGTACACGTAGATTAATTCAAAAAAAAAAAAAATACTAACCAGGTGTGTGGAAACCGTCATGTTCATACATAATACTGTTTGCATGCCCTGACACTGAAATTCTCTTTTGTGAACGTTGCTTTGATCCCTTGTTCGGTACCTCCAAACCCCTTGGTTTCAAACAGAAAGCAAACATGGGTGGCTTCTCCAGAGCTGCAAACTTGTCCAGGCAACCATTAGAGTGAGGGATGTTATTCTTGCTCATGGCTACTTCCCACTCTCTCAATTGTTGTTGGTATCTTTCCCACTGAGGTGGCTGAACAGAACCAAAGTTTAGATGTAAAATTTCAATCAGAACATAACCAAGCACACATCACACATATCATTTGCCCAGAAGAAAACAAAAGGTAAATTACACACCACCACCACCAAATTTTAAGCCATTCAATTTTGAAATTAAACCCTCAATCTTTCAAATAAACAGGACCAGTTCAAAATTGGCAATATTGCATCATGCTGCCATATCTCAAGGTCGGGATTATAAAAATGCCAAACTTAGATAGAAACACTTGGCTGGATGCAAACACAGATCTAAACTTATGAATTGAACAAAACCTAAAAAGTATGCAGGACTATAGATCCATGACATAGTTATCTGCCATAAATGCATTACATGTGACTTGGTAATGGCTCACTTTACAATTGCAGGGTTAACCTCCCTTCCCCCCCAATCATTTATATGAATTCACTAAGCAGTTTAGTAAAGAAAGGTAATTTTTACAATACCTGAAAATGCCGTATCAAAGCCATTCCTCTCTTCTGCCTTTTCAGATGCCAATATTCATAAATGGTTTTGGCTAGAGGCACCGATGCAACATCAACCATGAGTTCTTCTATTTCATTAAGTGTAAACTGGTCTTGCTTCTGAGCATATGCAGCCTTCTCAAACCTGTCCATTGTCTTCTCAAATATTTCCTCTGATATCCCATCCATGCTACAATTCTCTTTTTCAGAATTTTGCAAAGTCAAAATCCACTGCTCATCCTCACTGTCCATATCATACAGGACATTTGATGAATTCAGGGCCATATCAACGTCTGTTTCAACTTGACGAAAATATTTAGAGCTCCTAACAAAACTAACTTCAGATTCATGACCATCATTTTCTTCAATCAAGATAACACCTGGAATAGGTATATTTTTCACTGAAGCAGCTCGGATGTTACGGTTGTAACATTCCTCATGCATCTCTTTGAAAAGAGCCCACTGACTCCTGTCAGGAAATTCTAAGATCCAATCTTTCCCTCCTTTCCACATCATAGCATGTGTATAACGATTAGTGGATCCAGTTTGCAGAAACTGATGTGCTTTGTATGAGTACCTAGTAACTCCTGAAAGTTTTACAGAAAGTTTCCACTCATTATGGTCAAACAGCTCTAATACAACCTGGGCACCATATTCTCTCCACCCTTTATCCCCAAGGGTAATCAAGACATTCGCATCACAAGATAAGGACTCCAAATTCTTTTCAGGACCTCGAGCACCATCTGATGACTTCTTCTCATTAGCCTTCCTAATCCTCTTGTGAGGTAGCCCTTTCTGATGACCCCTATGCCTTGAGCCAAAATCATACCCAGCATAAGGAACTGAATATGATACTTGTGTCCGTGGCTTCTTCGGCCCATTGCTAAAGCCATTTTGAAGAGAATCAACCTTCCCATCGGACCATCCATGTGTCTGGAATCCCAATGTGGAATTATTTTTGTTTCGATGCCAAGAACTTCGGGGAGCAGTAGGATTGGGGCTTGGAATGACACCTCCATTTATATTCCAAGAAAAATCAGAAGAGTGCTGAGCATCATGCATGTCACCATCAACAGGTTTCTCAAGATGATCAACTGAAGGGATTTTAACACAGAGATTACTGCGGAATGAATGAGAACCATCATTGGCTTTAACATCAGCAGTTAGCGAAGTAAGAGGCAGAGAGCAACCATCATCAGCTTTAACCTGATCAGGTAAGGAACTTGAAGGTAAAGTGCACACATCAGAATGATTGGATTGCCACCCTGGTAATTGAATTGCAGCTGGCCTCTCTGAAACATCGCAACTAGAAGTTCTATCATCACTAAGGCTGATATTTTGTTGATTTTGAGAACGAATTCCACCAGTGCAATCAGATGGAGAATCGGACTTCGCACAAACCAATCCATCACACACAACATCGTTTGACAAAGTCATAATAACTTTATCCAGATTAAACTCTTCCCTCCTTTTAGAGTAATCATCTTTATTTGGACCAGAGTCTTCCTGAACATCTACCAATGCTTTATCACAAAAGCTTATATGAGCTACTGACTGCTCCATCAGCAACTTAAGATGCAAACTGAGAAAAAATGTGGGTGCAGCAGCAAAAGAAAGAGAAAAAGGAAAAACCTTCTTCTTTCCAGCATCAGAGGACTGATGAGTGTCAACTCGAGTGAACTCTCTGGAAAAACCCATAATATTAATCCCTGGTCTGGTCCTCTTTCGCATGACCTGTTCCCGTAAAGCCACAAATTAATCCAAGGAAAATAAATAAATAATAAAAATCAACATAACAGACTTAGCAGTGCTTCAAAGCTTTGAGACAAAAAAATTAAATGTACCTATGAATAGCTTAAATGATGTGAAAGAAATAGAAGTACCAATCAAGAAACCAGAAAACTAGAAGTAATTACCTTTACTGTGGACGGTTGGCCACTCATGGATGTAACAGGATGCTCACTTGTTCCATTTTGAAGTGCCTGGATGTTATCATATGTGCATTCAGAGAGATGGAGCTGCTTACTGAGTAGGCAATGTTTCTTAAGCTTTGAATCCAAGTACATCCACTTTGAATTCTTCACTCTTGAGAAATTATAAAAAGCAAATACAAGTGGCTTTTTAATGACATGAACACTTGAAAACCTGAATCTGATAGATGTAACTGGCAACTCCAAGTCAATATACTCCCCATGATCGACAGGTTGGTTAAAAACCCTAAGGACCCAAAAGACAAATGCTGCAGCCTTCTTTGAGCAGACTTCAAACAACAGAAACCTAAGCCCAAACACATTATCAACAAAAAGCATCTCCAAATGAACTCTTGGCCACATGGTTATAACTGTTCCATATTGAAGCAGCAGCACAGCACGGACCAGCCACAAATTGTCAGATCTAAACGAGTCATTCAGCACCAAGCGTATTGGGAAGTTTAAGTCAAATTTGAATGCTGCTGACCCTGTGTCCAGCCAAATTTTAGTTACTCCTGCTGTACATGTCAACCACAATGGACCCTTAGTCTCAACACTCCTGTCAATTGGTTCTCTGACAATGGAACAAGATGCCTTCATATTAGAATGCCTCTCTTTGGGGACAAGAGGGGATTTTGATGTCGGCCTGCGCCTTGTCCTAACATAGACAATTGGCTGTTTGCCATCTTTGTGGCAGTTGGCACTTTGCAACGAGGACTTCTTCCCATGATTGCCACCTACTTTATCTTGTGAAACAGAATCAACGGAGACATTACCTTCCCTCAAGTAACTCTTGGTTGAGCATCCCTGTACTTTTACGGGCTCATCATAAAAGGAGGAAGCTGTACTCGGAAGAGGACCAGAGGATCTATGTTTTTTAGTACCATGAAAAGCAGAAGATTTAACCCGATGAGAAGATCGAGCCAACCATGAAATTATAGGCTCTGTGTCCATACAGTTTTCTCCACAGCTATCATCCTCTGTAATATCATCTCTTACTTGCCTTTCTTTTCTGGACTTGCTCCCATTTTCTGCATCAGAACTTATACTTTTCATTACTGTTCTTTTTGTCCCAGCATCTCTTTGAACTTCACTAGGAAATAAAAGGAGTTTGAACCTCTCAGTTTGAAGATTAACCCATTCTTGGTCCCGATCATCATATTTGATATGGTGAAGCTTATTTTCTTTGTCATAGCCATCAACAAGGCCATAATACCAACTCTGGTCCAAAGGCCAAAAAACCTTAATTCGCTGGTTCAGTACCCAGTCTGGATCCAAATCACCGAACAAAATCTCATAAAAGTGGCGCCTCTTCCTGGAACTACCCTTCTCTTTTTCCAGTTTCCTTGGTCTCAATACTCTATTGGCAGTATCAACTGATGCTGATTCTGAACCTGGAGACTTTGATCCATGACTACTAATATTTCTACTAGAAGGCAGCAAAAAGGACAAACCATTAGATGATGGCAACGTAGAAGACTTACCATTGGAAGAAAATCCAGTACAGTTTGGATCAAACCGTGAAGATAGCATCCTTGCTGCATTCTCCTCAAGATTCGCCTCATCATCTTCCCGCAAATGATCAGATATGTTACTGCTATCTATTAGAGGCTCAGCCTCCTTGGTAACCCTAATTCTATCCGGAGCCAAAGCCTTTCGCTTCCTATCCTTCCTCCGTGGCCTCTTCAAAGAGGAATCACCACTATTTACAACAGAATGAGAGGCACTCTCCTCCTTACCCTTGAAATGCTGTACGGAGTTTGAATCGCTACTCCTACTTTCCTTAACCTCATCAAGATCCTTCTTCTCTTTCTTCTGTTTAGTCTTTGAAGACTCAACACCCCTCTCCAAATCATCAATGCTTAACTTAGGTAACTGATCGCCGTTGCAACTTTTACTACTTGGCTGGCTTGCCAGGTTTGGTGCTTGACGAACTTCAAATTTCTTCCGCCCCACAAAATCCCTCTTTCGCTTTGGAATACGTACAGCACCATCGCCGAGAATTAGTGAAGCTCTATTAATCCCACTACTGCTACTCAATCCCTGCTTTACCTCCAACTTGGGTGAACGCAAATCTTGCCCACTGGAACCAGGCCCTTTGTGACATTCTTCATCAGCAACCTTCTTGATGCAACCATCAGCATTCTCTAGGCTGCTTAGAGGCAGTTCCTTTCTACTCTTCTTTTTCTTGCTCCTCTTCTCATCA
>JASCZI010181256.1:160138-185868 GCA_036250425.1 Stylosanthes scabra | reverse complement strand
TACCAAAATCCCAAATTTTCACATTCCATCATACATATCGGAACGCTTTTTTCAGATCTGAACCACCAAAAAAGGAAAAGAAAAATCAAAACTAATCCCTAAACCAATTTCAAAGTACTAAGATCACGAGAATTCTACGCATGCATTGGAATAATCGTATTAAACAACACCGAACATATAAAAAAAACAAATTCCTACACGTACCTCAACCGACACACCGGAAAGCAGTTGATTCCGCCCCCAAATCGCTAGGATCACCACCATGGATCATGAGTTAGGGTTTGAATCTCACCTCTTCGAATAAAAACCCTAATCTAATTGTGAATTTGGGATTGAAATTCACCGATAAATTTCGATTTCAATTTCGCTTTTTTTTTTTCCCAAAAACCGCGAGTGACGGACGAGAGCTAGGGTTTCTTTTCAGTTTCGCGAGAAAGGGTTTTTAGATTGAAAAATATCAAAAAAATTGTAGTTGAAATGGAAATTTTGCTCGGAAACACAGAGATTGCTTTTGCTTGACACGTGGCACTGTACGGTCCGCTGGATGGGAAATTATCGGTGCTGGTTACAATCCTCTATTTCGCGGCCTACGATAAGCAGGACCTTGTGAAACGCTCATCACCGTGAGATGGAAATATGAACGGTCCGATTGGATTTTAATTGCATGAGACGAGAACGAAGATTCCGTAATGTTCTCGCGGTTGCACGAGACTTAGGCGATAAGATTTATGCGCACTGTTTTTATCACGAGAAAATGGAAAGTTAAATCAATTTCCACTGAGTGTGAGTGGTTTGGTAATTGGGCCCTTGTCTTTGGTAAAATTCGGAAATGCCATTAAGGATCTGTTTCAAAATGTATTTTCAATTTCTGATTTTATTCAATATTTTTTCTTCGAAATTTTATAAAAATAATTATTCAGATGAAATTGTCTTATAAAATTGATTATTAAAAATTATTATATAATCTAACATTATATTATTTAATATAATAAGTGTTCACATCTAAATTATCATTTTTATATAAATGCACTTTTGTGAATAACTATCTTTTTTATAAATAAAAATAATTAAATTCTACTTTCTGGTTTTTTTACACAAAAATACAGAAAATAAAAATACAAAATTTTCGAGTATCATCATTTTATAGCTAGCGGCATCATACAAGTGCATGTTCACCAAAATCAAAAGGAATGCACCATAAACATTCACAAGAATGTCTGGTGTTTATTTCAGCATGATCTCAACTTATGACTACCAAAATTTTTGTTTGACTCAACATTTATGTTTAGACAAAAATATTAAATATTAAATATAGAAATATATTTTCAAAAAATACTCTATAAAGTTATGTTGACACAAATCCTTTTAAATATGTTGAGAAAAATGTGACATATTCATCTTTAAGTTTAGTGATTTATGCCAAATAGATTTTATCTTGCACAATAATAATTCTACACAACTAAATATTTTAACCAACCAAGTTTAAATCAAGCTATTTTCCTCATGTGCCAACAAAAACGAGTTTTTCGTTCTCTGCTGCAATCGCGCTTCCTTTTTTCCTCGTTCTTCTTCTTCGTCTCATCATTCTTCTTCTCCTTCCTTCAACTGCTTTTTTCGACAATGACGATGGCGGCGAAAGAAGAAGAAGAAATCTACTTCGTTTTTTTTTTTCAAAATCCGATTCTATTTTTCATGAAAATTTACTTCTGTTTTCTTGAATATCCAGTTCTATTTTTTTCATGAAGTCCACTTTGTTTTTTTTTTAGAAATTCGGTTATGTTTGATATGCAAATCCAATTATATTTTATACTTTTATATGAAAATTCGATTTTGTTCAAGAAGAAGAAGAAGAGGAAGATCATCAACAGCAGCAACAACAACATAATAGAGGAGGAAGAAGAAGAGGAGGAGGAGGAGAAAGAGTGGAAGAGGAGGAAGAAGAAGATTACGACGATGGTAGTAGTAGCGACAACAATGACGATGATGACAGCAATGATGAGGATGACTACTACAACGGCGATAACGGCGACGCAATAGCAGGAAGAGGAGGAGAAGTTGCATAAACGGGAAAAAGAAGCACATGTGTTTTTCACGTACTGTTGTGAAAGTTGGTTTGGAATGCTTGATTGAATTTAGTTGATGACATTGGTTGGTTGTGTGACATTACTGTTTACACAAATAGCCAAAACGAGAATCAACTTTTTTTTTTACTTGCAAATTCTGAATAATATAATCCCCATATTTTCAAAAAGAAAAAAATAAAAAAATGCAAAAATTATGTATCACTTGTAAAATAAAAATAATACATTTTTTCTACGGATTTTAATTTAAGTAGCCACGATTCACAATATCATTTATTACATTAAAAAATATAACAAAATTGATTTTTTGAAATCAAAATAATGATTTACTAGCTTTTAATAAATAAAATCCAAATGTTAGAGTCTTATCATTTTATGAGGATTTTTTTTACTATATTTGAATAATAAAACAAAAAAACTCCTTGTTGTATGTAGGCCACACCCATTAAGTGGGACACCAAGGAGGCATTAAATTTTGGGATGAAAAGGGTGCAGAAATGCATATAACCTAATTATCTGATCAAATTTTGTGATTGGACTTTATAATTTTAAAAATCAGTAATTTAAATCCTTTTAAATTAGATAAAGTATTAGTAATTAATAATTAATTAATCAATATTATTAGTCAAATTAAAATAAAGATAAAAAAGTATTTTTTTATGACTAGATAAAATAGCACTTCAAATATTACGATCTTGATTAATCATTTTTCTTTTACACCCTTGAATTAGTTTAAAAGGCCAATTAACATGCTATTTGAATAGGATTCCAATATTTTTTAAAAATATTTAGAATCTTAATTTATAAACTTAATTTTTTTTTTTAACTTCTAAATAATTTTTTTTTACATTTTTTGTTTTTTAAAAAATAATATTTATTTTAAAATTTTTATTTTTTAAATATTAAGAGAATAATTCAATTTACAAATTAAGACTTTCAATGTTTTTTTTCCTTTTAAAACCCCAACCTAGATTCACTAATTTGAAGACTTTGGTTCACCTCCTCGTTCCTATATTAATAAAAACTCATTACATCATTCATGATATTTGATTACATTTAATAACTAACCGAAGAGGATAATTACTAATAGGCTTTGCTTGGTTATAACATACTAAAAAAAAAATAGAAAGGACGGAAATAAAGACAAAGAAGGGGCAATAAAACAATTTGGGTGAATTTCTAGAGGGTAAAGTTCAATTGTTAATTTTAATATTTTTTAAAAAAATTTTAATGTTTAATTTGTTTTAAATTTTTATTATTTTAATTATACTCTTAACATAAAGAATTTAATTTTAAATTTTAATTATACTTTTTTAATAAACAACCATTAGTCAATTATTTTTTTAACTATATCCTTAATTTTCATCATTATTTCATCTTCCCTTGTCGCAGGCTTGTAGGGAGACCTAACAATGGATAGGGTAGAGTAAAATAATATTGCAAACACAATTAGAAGTTTTTTAAAAATATCACAATATGTCAATCATACATTTTAAGGCTGCGTTTGGTTTAGAGACTAAGACTGAAATACTGAAACTAAGTTAGATTTGAGTATTGAATTTGGTGTTTATGGTGAACTAAATTTAATTGTGTCTTAGTATCGTGTTTCACTTTGTAAAATGTATTGAGGCTTAATATATGAAAAGACTAAAATACCTCCTAGATCAAACAAAACCCTAATACCAAAATACCCTAATTATGTCACTTTCCCAATCATGATACTCTCTGGACCCCGAAGACATCATCTCTCTCGATCACAACTTCCGATCTTTCCCCATTAACCCCAAAATCCCTCATCTTTGTCGAGAACCACCTCTCATTTAGCTGGAGCACCCCCAAATATATTCCGACCGTGCTAAATGGTCTCGGTCGCCGTCGTTGCTCTGCCATAATCCGAAGCCAACTCGCATGCAGCCGATGGAGACAGCTTCCGTCGTAGGTGTACTCGGCTTCTCTGTAGCCGCTTCTTTCGCACTCTTCCAGTGTAGACAACACCCTTGTTTCAGGCCGTGATACTGCCGTCGAAGCTCGGCTGTGGCTCACCTCAAGTGTAGGACGCCTTCATCGCCGCTGCAATTCCTGTAAGTCTAGCTCTGTTAGCAGGAGCTGCTAGCCATCGAATCTTGTTTAGGGTTTATACAATAACACTATGATTGATGTTTGATTTTGGAGAATTCCCTTTTGTGCTGCCCTGATTTGCCTTCTTTGGGGATAAATTATTGCCTTCAGTCTTATTACAATTGAATACGAATTTACGTTTTAAATTGATTATTGTGGTGGGTTGGATTGCAGTATTTTTGTTATCAACATGTATGAGCTGCAGAAGTGGCAGATTTTGTAAACAAATGATAGGAGTTGGAGGTTTTTATTTTTTATCATGAGGCTGGGTGAAAATGGATTTGTATGTCATGAAAAATGCTTCTAAAATTAGCTTCTTTTACTATTTATTATTTAATTTGTATGTCTTGCTTTTAGAAGTGTTTGCAGTATTATTACTCCTGTAATGTGAAAACCCAAGCTATGATATCAAATTATGATAGAAATCAAATTATTTAAGCTTATTAAAAACATTTACTCGAAGTTGCGTCTAATGAAGTTCATTTAGTTGGAATTTGGGGGTTGGGAGGCATAGGTAAAATAACATTTTGAAGTGCTATGCTTGTTTGATACTGACTAATTTTGTCATGCTAGTTTGATTTTAATTTATCACGCTTGTGTAATTTCCACATTTGATACTGATTGTTTAATCAAGTAGTGTGAAGCATGCTTGTGTCTCTGTTTGATTTTATTTTATCATGCTTGATAAGTTCATGTATTTGGTAGGTTCATGGTTCTGTTTGAATTTATTTTGTCATTGTTTTCTTTTGGTAGGGTTCATGTATTTATTTATTTTTTCAGTAGGGAATTTTGAAAATTTTCTTTTAGACAGGTTCATATATTTACATTTTGTTTGATGCTTCTGTTTGTTGTAACTACAAGTATTCAGTTTTTAGTATTCAGTTTCAGATTCTTTTTTAAATTTGCAGATTTTAGTATTCAGTTTTTTATGTTATTCACCACTGATTACATTTTTTATATTCGATTTCAATTTCTTTATGAAGTATACAGGTTTGAGTATAATAAGAAGATTACGAATGAGATGCAGAAGATAATAAATCTGACTTGGCAGCAACTTGCGGCTACATGAGAGGGTTGGGAAATTGAGAATGAGTGTATGATGTTGAAAATGATAGCATATATGGACATTGTAGGATTTGTTTATTTGTTTATCGTAATAATATTGTTTATCGTAAAAAGTATGTTGTGAGGGAAAAAATGTGTTTTGCTTTTGCTGATTTAATGAACAGATGTGAAAAGAATGTACTTTGCTTTTGCTAATCAAATAGCATGTTGAGAATGCTTTTGCTTTTGCTTTTGCTTTTGATTATGGATTTAATTGGAATTTATGTTGTGAACTATCAATGAAGGGAGTTTGGATGATAGGAATAATATATATTGTTCTAAAAGCCTGAGTTATATATTTTGTGTAACTTGATGACTGAATAATAATCACTTGAATAATGTGAACAACCTACTGTGTAATGATAATGATGCCACTTAATATTTTGTGTATGTATGTCATATATGGTTTATTATATGATTGATTAAAATCTATGTATACAAATCATAATGCCCAATGCAACCAATTTCATATTATAAATGATGGGTGATAAGAATGTAATAATCACAGGTCCAAAAAACAAAAGATAATTATCAAAATTAGATCATGATTATAATATTTAAGCAATTCTTATAATATATAGATTGCAAGCTTGTTTAGCAAGTTCATAACCTTAAAAACACAAAGCATTTCCTACAATAACAAAATAACAAGTTCAGAACTTTTTATAAACTCAAACACAAAATAACAAGTTCTGAATTTCTTGCTGACACAAACACAAAATACAAAGAAGCAAGTTCATACTTTCTTGGATACACAAACTAGGGATGCTTAAGTCTAAACATAATAAAAACCAGAAATCATAATTGCACTAAGCAATACTAAGGGCTTCTGGATTTTTCAGCATCAATGCTTTTCGTCGAGAACGTCTTTCACAAGTGTGGTCTTCTGAGCATTTGTCAAGCCCCAAAAGCTTTTCTCCAATCGTGAATCAGCACATATTTTCACAATAACGTGAATTGCATCCAAGCTTCAGAAACAAAAAAAAAATCATACTAACAGAAAATTTTTAAATAAACATATATTCATTAATATATAGTCGAGCTAGTAATTTAATACATAAAGAAGGGATAGAGCAAATCAATACTCTGCAGTATTGTGTATTGAAACCAAACCAGATTTAAGGAAAGACACCTTTGGAACCAGAATTGAAATTAAACCAATACACTAATTTCGTAATTTTTACTAGAAGGGCACATGCTAAAATAATGATACAACATACAAGAATATGTCAAAAGCAAATTCTGTTTATTGAATCATAGTTTGCCTAACAAATTAACTTAACAACAACAGGATTGAAACTAAATCAGTACACTAAATCTGTTTTGTGCATTTGAAGAAAAAAACCTAACTAAAAATGAAAAACAACAAAACTTGCATATGGAATTTATATGGTTTTCTCTTTGAAACTATAATAAAACCACATATATCTATTCAAATCATATCCACAGAATGATAATTGTACTCTTCCATAAAATTTGTAGTCATTAATTGTCAAAGGAATCAAAATCAAAATCAATTCAACACAATAACCTAGAACATAAAAAAATCAAAGGAAACACACAGAGTAACTAGTTTGGGGAAAACCCAAAAAACGTCAAATATATAGGGTTTCGAAATAAGGTTTTTCAGACCGGTCACAAACAGCAACATCTCATGAAAACCCTAGAAAAAAAGGGATTAAGATGAATGACAACAATCAGCTAATACATCAACATTCACACGATTATGAAGAGGTAGAAAAGACTTTATACCATGAATTTCAGCAAGCCAAACAAGAAATGAACACCAAAACAAATCACGAACAAGGGTTATGATGGAAGCACATACCTCTATCGAGCCTCAGCCTCCGATAATCATCCTCTCCAGAGTCGTTCTATCGCACTCTAGACTAGGGGTGTACATGAAGCCGGGTCTCACCTAACCCAGGTCCGACCTAAAAAATACCTTGGGTATATTATCGAGACCCTAACCCGGTTTCAAACCCGATGAAATCTCTCTCCTATTGGGCCGGGTGAAAACCGGGTGAAGCCCGGGTCTATCCCAATCAAATAAAAAAAAATAACAATAATCATCAATCACAAAACATTGATAAAGGGAGAAGCTACGTGAGTGCGTGAAGTGTGAGGACAGAGGACTGACCAAATGAAAAATGAGAATTGAGGATTCCATACCTTACTCTCATCTCATGTGTATGGGCTTGGGCAGTGTTGGCATTGGTTAGAAGAAAAATATGAGCCTAAATTTCTATTGGGCAATTGACTAATGTTAAAAAAATTTATAACTCACGTCTCATGTAGTAACATTGTGACAGAATACATCATATAATTACATACTCTATTATTCTTATATATATATTTTTTAAATTAATTTATATAGTACCGGGCTATTGGGCAAAAAACACAATACTGAATTCCAGTATCCCAGTCTCGGTCTCAGTATCTCAAACCAAACACAGCCTAAAACTACAGCTCAAATAACACAATCAAATCATAAACAACATAACCATCAAGTTGTTCTATTCTAAAAATCTTTGCTCAAATTTAATAACACAAATACAAATAAAATCACCAAAGTCTATGAGCTTTCTAATTGTCGAATATTACCATCAAGGGTCTATCAACTCAGATTTAATATCACTATCAGAATCATCATTTGTAGTTTGATAATTTGATTTTGCACCTAAAAATAAAACATAATAAATTTATTTTTAAAGCAACATATATATAAATTTGAAATTAACATAAACAAATAAAATATAAACTTTAAATAACATCTTTGATGATATGTTGCCCACAATCAAATTTGATTATATATAAGAGTCTCCGTGGTATCTTCATGAAGACTACTACGATAGAGAGCAATTATCTAACAACTTATGCTAAAAGAAGATTAAAAAACAACAGTAAACACATTAATAACAAATATATCCCTAACAATTATTTAAAGGGCTCGAAACCTAACCATTAACTTTTCACAAAGTTAAACTATCAAAATCATGACTCAAAGAATATACATTTTTTTTATATAATGATCAAACTCAGTCTTCACAAATGAATCACTTTCCCTTTTCTTTTGCCTGATATATAATTGATAACTAGCATCATTATCAACCTCGTCATTCATTAACTCTTTTGTAGAATCATCAAACATATTACTTGAATTAGATGAATTTTGTTGGTATTCATGAATCAACTCATAACATATATGTTTGATTCTCTCAATTTTACTTTAGCATTTATCTTCAGTTGGACACAACATTAAAAATTTATATCAAAGCCTAACAAGCTTATAACTAGAGTCCACAATAACTATAACACCCATCATGTCATGAATATTTTTCCAATACTTATCAAACTTTATTGTCATACTACATGCCATATTACTAATTAGTGGATTCAAAGAAACAGACAATTTTTTCAAGGCAACATTTATATCACATACTTTATCAAAATAAATGTTGGCTATTGGAACTTGAATACCAGAAAATAATTGTATCACATCATGAACACAACTTTGATTTAGGGTCTTTTTGTCTTAATCGAGGGAACACATTTATAACATGCTTGATCTCACTCCTCATTGCTTGGCAAACTTTTATAGCTAAGGTCTTTTTGTCTTAACTGAGGGAATATATTTCTACAACCATGCAATTTCTAACATCACATAGGTGGAGTTCCACCTAGTTGGACAATCAATAGCTAATTTTTTGTGAATGAAACATTTGACTTACTATACCAACTCACAAAGGTTTCATGTCTTTTAGGAGTTGAAGTCCAATACACCACGCTATCACGAATTTTCTCCACACTTTCCTTAATCAAATTCAGACCATCTTTAATGATTAGATTCAAAATATGAGCACAACAACGCATATGTAACACGAAACCCCCTAATAGCAAATATTTGGAATTTAGACGTCCCAACAAATCATCAACTATAGCATCACTATTAGAATAATTATCCAAAATAATAGTTGACAATTTCCTATTTATGTTTCGTTCCAACAAAGCTTTCAATAATGCATTACAAAGCACTTCACTTGTATGAGAGCTATGGACATAACTAAAACTAAAAAATTTGTAGTCTCATTTCTTGAATTTTCCCCAAAAATGAATTTGCAATGGTTGTATTTTGCCTTCCAATCATTCCCCTCTTAATAACGATGAAAGTATTTCCAATAAACACTTTTCAGACTCAATTTGTTGTTGTTTTCAACTGAAGTCGACTCATAGGGGACAACACTAACAGTTGCACTTGTTCTTGTACCACCACATCCATATTGTTACTTTTCATTTGAAAATAAATTCCTTGTGCAATAAACTATGAATCATCAGAACATACATCACAAATGGCATGCACTCCAAATATAAATAAAGTAATAAACTTAAAATTAATCAATATAACACATGTTACACTAAAATTCAGTTGATGGCCAGACTAACATTGACATCAATTTGTCTGTTTTGTTTCCGTAAATGGTCAACCTACTGTTCACATGGTGGTGAGGTGGCTTACCGCAATCTTGCAACCTAAAAGAAAAAGAAATAAAAATGTTTTCCATAATAAATTAAATTTATATTCTCTGGATTGGGAAGTAGTAGCTTCGAACCCGAGTATCAACTACTGAATTTGGGAAGGTATTCAATGTGGACGTGAAATGAAGATAGATGTGAGAATTGAAGATAGATGTCATTCTTCTATCTTGGTGGATAATGGTGTTATTTTCCATGAGCAACTTTTAAAGTCCCAGCAACAACGCCAATATTCTAGGGGAACTACGTGGATCAATAATGAGCAAAGTAACAATGAAGAGAGAAGAAAGAAGTTTATTAATAATTCTGTGAAAATTAAGCCCCTTCTTAGGTTACATCTTAAGCCTTATATAGGCTACAAGTACAACCGTTGTAGAGGATCCTTCTCTGTGAGTGTGAAGCTTTATCTCCTAAATGCATGAAATCATCCCACGCCTTTACTAAGCTAGAAGGAAATGGGACTTAAGTCAGCGTTTGGTTGATTCAAGTGCCCCTTGAGCTCTGATTTGATATTTAATCAACCCTTTGTTTGGGCTTATGGAGTAATACAGAGTTGTGATCCTCTATCTGAGCCGCGTATAAATACTACCAATTAACCACCACCTACTGTAGCTGATAAGATGGCCAAAAAGATTGCGCGGAATCAACATACTATGCTGAATGGATTCAACAGTGTTCTATTTTAAAAAGCTCTTCTTAGGAAAGATGTGCTAGCTTTTCCTTAGTTTCCTTTTGTGTTTCTTTTTTTGACACTTTAAAAAATATTAATTAATTGTTCATAAAATTATCGTGTAAGTTTATATATAATAAACTAGCATGATACCCGCGCTATGAGCGGGCTATTGTTTACGGGTGATTCACATAACTTAGCATGACTACCTGCTGCATATAACCTTAATAAGTAACTACTTGGTATGAACTTCACATACTAAGAAACTGTCGCCTTGTCTGGTTCTAAATTATATATCTACTGCTAAGTAAAACCTCTGCCTATTTAAATCTGGAAATATAAACTAAATTGATTTAAGAAAAACATGGGGGTTTAAAATGGAGATTGAGGTTTTGCCAAGAGGGAAGAACCACATATACAAAAAAATCTCCATTACATGGGTATTAAACAAGACTACTTGCTACGTAGCAAATAATTAATTAACTGCAATCCCAAGAAAGAAAACCACTAAGCTACTTGCAATATGTTCAAATACAAACCATGTATCAAAAGTTAATGCACTAAGTTCTATTGCTTGACATTCTTAATTTCTTTCTAAAAAGAGACATATTTGGCTTATAAATGGATTGACACAACATTATACTCATCATAAAAAGGGATTGGCGTTGTGGCTTTCTAGTCAATAAAAGATGCTTCAATGAGCTTATTGTTGAGTGACAATATCTTCAGTACACATGGCTTAGTCAGATTCTCTTTGTAAGCCTTACAGAAATAGGAATGCCTTCGAATATGTTTTACTGTTGGCTAACTTGAAGGTGAAATGGTTGTTACTTGGAGGGGAAGGTCCAATGGACCTACTCCAGCTGGAAGAAGATATGTTGCAAAATCCAGTGGTATGTACTAATAGAGTAAATCAAAAGATTTATGAGGCCAGTTAAATATTAAATAAGGAATAAATGATCAGTATGGATCACATATTGACTTAAAATATCTACTAAGGTCACTACAAGAAAATAGGCTTCTCGCCACACTTTTTTAAAGCTACGCTTTTGAAGCGTAGCTAAAAAAGGCCTATGGCTACGCTTTATCGGGAGTGGCGACTGAGTAGAGATATCAGTACGCTTTTAAGGCGTGATCTTTCTGTGAAGATTATGTCACGCTTTTTCAGAGATAGTGGTACGCATTTGAAGCGTAGCTATTGTTTATGTTACTGGTACGATTTTAAGCGTGTCTACTTCCTAGAAAACGTGCTAATTCTTGTAATGATATGAGCACTTCACAAAAGCGTACCAACAATTTTCAATTAAAATTTTAGAATTAATTCTCCACCCAAAAAAATGAGTGAAGCGCCAAAGAACTCATCTTTTCCCACAAAAAAAATTCCACTAGACAATAAGTACAAAAGCTACTCTTTAAAAAATAAAAACACATAACTTAACTTAGCAATTTTTCAGAAACCCTCCCTCTTCAGCGAAAGAAAGAAAGAAAGCCTCGTCCCTCACCCCCAAATTTCCAGAAACCCTCGTGCCTCAACCCCAAATTTCCAGAAACCCTCGTCTTTGTTCCGGCGCCAGAGCTCGTCTTCCATGGGCTCGTCGCGGCGGCACCCCCTCTTCGACCGCACCAACCCTCTTTAGGTCGACACCTTCAACCACACCAACCCTTCCTCTCTTCCTCCCTCTCCGCCGCTGCATCAACGACGTACCCTTCCTCCTCGGACGAACCCTAACTCAGTCATCACGTTCCCAGTCAGCGCCAACCCTCACTCATCCCTCCTTCGGTGTTCCTGCTGTCAGCGTTTCTGTTGGAGTTCCTCACTCGTCCCTCCAATTGCTGCTCGTCGGAGTCCCACTACTGTCAGTTTCTCTCAAATTTGTGCTCAAGTACTCCTCCCTCAATTGCTTGCTCCTTTTTCTGTACTGATTTGGTGTCTCTCGTAACCCTCATTTGCATTTCTGAAGGTATCTCGTGTAACCCTTAATTGATTTTTGTTGTTTAATTGATTTTTGTACCAATTTGGTATTTCTGTACTAATTTGTTGTTTTTGTATATATCTTGATCTGCAGAAGCCCATTTTCATTCTCTGATTGTGTATCATACTGAATTAGAATTGAAGGAGTTTTTAGATTTTAACGTTCTTATGAAATCTATTTTTGGGTGATTTAAACTTAACTTTACCCATTTAAATTGCTGCATTTTAGTCATTTTGGTGACTACACTTTAGCCATTTAAAGTGCTGCACTTTAGCCATTTAAATTGACTGCACTTTAGCCATTTAAATTGCTGCACTTTGATCATCTTGTTTTGGCAGGATTTGGTTCCGTGTGTGCTGTTGTATTTTGATGATGAACATATATTGATGTGGAGGAGCAAAGATTGGAAACCAATGTGCCCATAATCTCCTCCATTTTCTTGTCCTTCAGAAGCTGGTATTACAGGGGATTCAGTCAGTACAGGTGTGTTGCTGAATCTTGTTTTTGTTCTTAATATATTGTCATAATGGTTTTTCATTATCATGAGTATCCTTTTGTAATTGTCATGTATCTTTTGATGAAAACCATGTTAGCATCTCAATTTCAATTGGCATTTGGTTTTTGTACTAATAATTTTGTGTGGACCCCTTTTGTCTTGCCCCTTTTACACTGAAAATTTGCTGTTTGTGTTATTGTTAACAATTTCCTGAGATTGTTTGTGTTTGTTAGCAAATTCTTTTTTGAGTTTGAATTTTTTCTGAGATTGTTAGCAAATTTGTTGTTTGTGTTATTGAAAATTTGCTGTGTGTTTGCTGTTTGTTTCTTACAGAGACCTTAATTCACAGAGGATCTTGTTGCTTGGAAATAGTCACTGCTTGCAAGAGTGTTGGCAAAGCAATGGCTAGTTCCTGAGGTTTACTCTTATTCTCATTTTCAGGGAAATAGTCTCCTTAGGGCACTGAATATTGCTTTAAAAACTGAAGTTCTGTTTTCTTTCTGTTTTTTGCACACTGAAATTAGATGATAAAAGGTGATTTTTGAGGCACCCAGAATTTCTATGATATCAAGAGTTAAGCTTTATGGTTTTCAACTTAGATGATGAGTTTTGGAATTTTCGATATGATCCTTTTTCTACTTCTGCCGATATGATATACACAATTGCTTATATCACTGCTTGTATTTTATACACGTGGCGTTTCTATATATCTAGTGTATGTTAGTGTTGTGTCCCTACTCTAGACTCCATATATATATATATATATAATCTCGTATTTTCATTTACCTTTTGAATGTAAAGAAGGCGTTGCTGCCTTGTTATTTTAGTTGCATTCTTGCTTAATTAAATTAGTTAGTAATGTGTTGAGAATTAATGGTTCTTGCTTTTTACTGTGTAGTACTCTAATTTATTTGAATCTGCCAGATTTTACTCTAATTATGGGCAAAGCTTGGGATAAGAGGAGTTCAACACTTTTGAAGGTGCGTGTTTTATGATTGGCTATTCAAGGGAAGATAGAGAATATGATAACTATCTAGGTGAACTTTTTACTTTTGTTTTTTAAGTTGTTTTATTAATGTATTTTTGTATACATGGTATGATTACTTGTTGCCATTGTCTATGATTACTTGTTGCCTTTGATTTAAAACTGAAGAAAAGTTTAGATTTTAACCTCTATTTTCTTATGAAACCTATTTTGGGTGATTTAAAACTTAAACTCACTTACTAGTTTATGAGTTGAAAATTTTAGTTATAGAAGCATGGTTTTGGGGAACTTAAACACATCATTAGTTCTTTTTTCCATTCCATGCTGACTTTTCCATCCTGCAGTTTGTCTGATATTGACAATTAGCATGCAGCTTGAATCTTGTGCATCTGATAATCAATATTTTACAAGGTACTAAATTATTGCTACTTTCATTATTTTTTTTCAGTTTTTCAAACAGTATACACAATCCTCCTCCTTATACTACAGCAGGCAACTTGACTTCATGAAATTACACTTTGTTGTTTTCCAAAAATAGTTGTCTGCATTGCTCAGATTCTTACTTTAAATTGGTCTTCTGCTGGTGATCACAAGGGTGCTGGTGAAAGATCTTCAGTGGAGAAAAAGGTCAGTGTTGAACTGAAGCTATGAGAATCTCTCTTTTTGTCTTTTCTGCTGGTTTTAATACTTTTAAGAGTATAATCTAACACCATAAACCAGGACTCTTCATATTTTGAGAAATTATATTGAATTCTTCAGTTGCACAAGTTTCTGCTGGTGATCACAATTATATTACAGAAATTATATTGAATTCTTCAAGTGCACAAGTTTCAAGCTATATTAATATAGAGGAAGATGATTTATTGTGTTTTGTAGCTATTTATTTGATGTAAGAATAATATACTTATTTGCATTTTTTTTGTTTGCATTGGCGCTGTTCTGCTTGAGCCAAATGATGATGATCACACTCCCCCCTTTTTATTTTCCTTATTAGTAGTGGTTGGAGACAAATCAAATAAAGTCAAGTTCGTTGATTTCTATAAGTTAATCTTAGTATCTTGAACTTGTTCAATTTTGGTTGTTATATAACTAGATTTACACTAAGCAGGTACTCCTACAGAATTGGCTCATGGGAAAATGCAAAGTTCAGGATCACTTTCCTTCAATTCAGGGTCAGTAACATACAAGAGAATTCTAAATGATGGGAGGGATATGGCAGAAGTCGAGTTGCTTAGCCGGTTGCACCATAGATATTTAGTTACATTATTAAGCATATGCATAGAGAGAAAGAGTAGGTGCCTAGTATAAGCTTTACATTGTTAGGCATTTGATTTTTGGTACTTTTGTTAATTAGGATGTTATGATCAACTCTTTTTTTTTCTGCCAATGTTGATGGTGAAGCCTATGTATGTTGGATTAGTTGATTAAAATTTATATATATAATTTTTTTAAAATTGTTTAAATTAATGTTCTTTTAAATTATGATTTAAAATAGTATGCTTTTCTGAATGGACTTTTAGGCAAGTTTAAAAAGGGTGACATATTGTCCAGCAGCTTAAACAATGGCCACGCATATAAAACGTGGCACGTTTACAAAGCGTAGCTATATATTGACCTATAGGCACGCTTATTTTGAGTGACCATATCAAACCTGTCGGTACGCTTTAAAAGCGTGGCTATTGAATCACACATAATGGCTCGCTTTTAAGCGTAGCAATAGATGAAGATCAAGGGCCACGCTGAAAAGCGTGCCGATAGAGCAGTCGCCACGCTCGCATACGTATCCCTACAAAAAGCGTGCCAGTTGGCGGAAAAGCGTGGCCAAATGTAATCGGTACGCTTTTGACTCCCTTATCAGCACGCTTTAAAAGCGTAGCTAAATGGAGTTTTTCTTGTAGTGGGTTTAGAAACATAGCAGTAAGCTATCTAATTAATTACAGTGGCTAAAATTTGTCATATAAAATTTATTCTATCCAATTATAGTTCATGGTTTAAGTAATAAAATGCTAACCAATTAATAAGGGAAACGAATCCAGAACGACAATGGTTAAACTCAGCTGTGCATGACATAAAGAATCTTATAGAAAAACATTGGTAAAAGTAACTTATATACTTCTCTTGCAAAGTGATATGTAGCAAGATAATGTGATACATGATATGAACAAATTAAACTTACAACTCTTGAATATTTGGAATATGATTTCCCAACCGTCAGCTGAATTGTTTCACCCTCTCCAAATCTGTGTACACTACATTAAGAACATGTTTATGTGGTTACGTAATGTCTAAAATAGATTCACTATATTTTAAATAAGAACAATAATTATGGTATAGAATCAGTGGTAATGTGGCTACAAAGAACCTTGGCATTCCTTTGTGTTTAGCTTTGTCCTCTCTAATCTTCCTGCATAGTAATTTGATGAAACATGTTAACGTAACCTCTTTTGATCCTATTCTATAATCAACAAGCTCAATTAAAATGATATTAAACATAACTACTAGTACACAACAGAAAAATACCTATGATATAAAAAAAATTGTTACCCATTAAGATCTGAAAACATACCTTGCAGAATTATGACCAATTGCAACTTTATGGTTTATGATAGTGTAATTAGGATAGTTGACCTCAAAATAGTCTAGCTTGAAAATTTCCTTGATCGTCATCAATTTGTGTGAGGAAGAACTTCTCTAACGTATTTCTTCCTATGCATTCTCTCCAAGTTGAATTTATGATGACCTCTTGCAGCAGCGAAGAACAGCCCCTCACTGACATACACTAAGCCAAGGCTTGTGGCATAACCCTTGTTATAAAACTTCCTAACTTGATGAAGACTTTCACAAGGGAGCCACATTGCTGTGTCCACCTTGCAAATGCTTACAACTAAGCAATTATCCATTGTGTCGATAAGATATATTTGGTCATGTAATTCATTACCAAATGCAATGAAGAACTCTTTCGAAAACATCTTAGTCTCCTGCCATGTTGATTCATGATTAATGAGTATGAATTACAAAAATTTGCAAATTTAGTATTCCTATAAATAAATGTTTTAATAAATCTACATGATCCCCTTTAATTTGGAACACCATCCTCCGAACAGTATCATTTGACCATAGTTTACGTGTAGAGATGAATCACTTTACAACAGAATAAAGAAAATAACACATAGAAAACCAACTTAGCACATATTGGTGGATAAATGGCATGAAGTATTAAAAATTTAAATAAACAGGTATACAAAAATGACAAATTGATATTGATAAATTTATAATATTATTGAGCAAAATTATTACCGTTTCCAGTCTGATTAGATGGCCTTCGTAATCATGTTCTGATTCTTATAAACCGATAAGAAATACCAATTAGAACACAAAATACATACACGATGGTTAGTAATTGACTTTATATACTTGATATAATTATTATAATTTAGGTCAGATTTTTTTACTTTTTACATGGTTATGGATTAGTGGGTGATGTATCTTTACATACTATCCTGTAACCGGAACACATTACACTCAATTAACGGTTTTGAGAATTAGGATTTCAGTAAATAGTGTATCAAATCATGACGGAGTTATTCCATCGATATACGAAAAAAAAAATCAAAGACATAACTCTATGCTAAATGGATGTAGCAGACTAACCGGTTTGCGTTGTGGGTGTCGATCTGGAGACGAAATTGAAGGAGACGGAGCCTTTAGTTGCTTAGCAAAACCCCTGCTGAGCAACAAATGCGTGTTAAGATATATCTCTTATATCTGTCTGAGAAGATGTTTACAGAATGCACCACCTGTTTTTGTCTGAGGAGACAATCTGCTGTGAGATACGTTTTTTTAACCTATGGTTACATTTACTATTTTCATGTATAGTTGAGTATACCAAATATGGGAAGCACCATCCTATATTAGTAAAAACTTTAATTTTGTGGGTTATTTAGTAAGATAGTCTAATGTGATAAGAAATGTTATTGCATTTGAGTATTACATGCTTTTACTAATATCTCTGAACAAGATTTTATTGTCCCATAAATCTTAAAAATATTTGACAAATGATGTGCATTGTTTATCTTATTTTGACATATATGATACTTAACTTTGTGCATTTATGTAAATTATATTGGTGTGTAATTTGTAGTGACATAGTGTGTGTGATTCATCCGTTTTTTATTGTGAGTATGTGAATAATCACAACTTGAATTTATCTAAGTCTGCTTCTGTCAAAAAATAATTTTGTAAATTATGTTCAAAGACTTGCTAAATACCCCCCCACAATATCCTTGTGTGTTAATGCCTCCCAGCCCTTTCTCTAATAGCAAATTTTTGAAACCTAACTATAATTAAAATTTAAATATCTACATAATATGCAGATAGTTAAAAAACATTGCTTGAATTAAGTTACTGGGTAAATCTATTCAAAGCATCCAACTTCTACATTCCTTGCATGACAATTAACCAATTATTCCCCCAATTATTCCTTGTCAAAACAGAATGCACACAAACATTGTTGTTGTCACTTAATTACTTAATTAGGTTCTCTCTTTATACAATAAACAATTGTGTCAGCACAAACATCACTCTTAATAAATATAATTACCACACCAACAAACATAACTACATAGATTCATAAATATGGGATACATAACTGGGTTCACAACTTAACATCATCCATCTTTCTAATTGCATAGACCCTACTTTAAATTCTTAACCCAACATGAAAAACATTAATGATATAAAAACTAAAATAACAAACAGTAAACATATATAACATATAAATCAAAATACGAAAAAAACTAATAAGATTAATCTAGGATAGTTTCTAAATCACTTAGGACATAACTTCTGCTAGGTGTGGAGGCAATGTCATCTAATTGAACCTTCTAACTTCGAACAGGCCATCACAATGCATGGTAGTGCTCTTCAGGAAAACACTCATTTGCCAGCCATTGTGGTATATAATATTTTTTCCGCCACCATTCTGATTAATCTTTGATATAACCACCTCAGTCCTTCGATCATCATTCGACCTCGCCATGGTAGACCTAGTGTCCAGCACAGAAATAACCTCATCTTTATGGAGAATTGATGGAGTATATGGGATACCAAAGTCTTGTATATTATACAACTTCTGCCATAAGAATTTCCTATCTTCGGTGCACTCAATGCTCCACACATCTAGCTGGCTCTTGAACCTCACATCGTTGTATGCAACAAATGCATGCCCCTTGTTGAGTTTGGCAATTGAATGGAATTGACTGATATTTTCTTCTGGGATTTCATCCTAAAAGAATATTGCATCTTCTAGAGAGAAGTCGATTAGATGAGTGGGATGTATGTTCATGATACCTCCCCAACGAATCCAATAGACAACCCCTTTAATCACCACAGATGTTGGACCAATCTTGTGAATATCAGACTCAAACTCACCCTCATGTGACCAGTAACGCTTCAAGGAGTTCCACATGAGCCAATTGAATTTTCTGTCAGTGTAGATCTTCTTGAACAGATAGACAACTCTGTATTGCCACCCATCCTTTAAGTAGCCAAATGCATAGATCGAAACATTGAATCCCCAATATTTATAGGATTGATCATCAACTTCAGCAACAACTTTAGTTAGTGGATTCCATACCATAAGCTTCACTTCCTCCCATGTTTTAGAGTAATTAATGCATAAGTTGCCCCTATCAGAATCGATTATGGAGAAGTATCCATAATCTTCCAGCTGAACAGGAAACTGAATGTTTGATACTATGTCGTCTTCTGCGTCGACAGCAACCACCCAGTGGGTCTTATCGTTGTACGAATTGTACCCTGTAGCCAATCACAATGTTCTGCTCGCGTTCGTCGTTTTCTTTCCAGTTGAGTCTAACAAACAGAGGACCCCTCAATCTGTCATTCCAATGGTGGCTCAACATCCGGAGCCTCCTAACAGTTTTTGGATGACACTTGACAAAAATCTTGAAAAGTACATCTTCACCCAAGTAAGGGAGTTTGTTGCGCTTAGTTCTTTTACCCTTGGTGATGGGAATCTGTTCACTCATATTGGGATAGTAGTTTCAGTGATTCTGCGATGGAGGAAAGGCAGAATGTGTTTGACATGGAGTTTTTTTATGCTTAGTACAAGGAGGGTTGAGTTATATTTATATTTATATTTATAAAACTCACACTCAAGTGCATCTTATATAAAATAATGTACTATTTATTTATTTAATAGTTAATATAATAAGTTGAATGTGTGTAGCTATTGTGGTAAACGGAGAAATATATGGGTAGCCGTTGGTGAATCCTTTAGTTTAAATGGTTTTATCCACTGTGTATTGTTATTTTATCAAAATATTTCTTTGGTTAACTAATGCTGTAAGATATCTCCTTTGTGTACTTCATTCATAGGGATTAGGGTGTAGAGCTAATGATATATTAAGTGTATATGTTTGGTGTGAGTAGATAGGACTTTACTTACAACTACAAAATATATAATGGGGTATGATAACTTCACTTGCTTTTCATGATATAACTTTCCTAAATTGTTCAATTGAGTAGGTAATGCTTGATTGTGACCAGTATCCTCTGGATAAATACAAAGTTATTAGGAATTATATTCGACAAAAAAATGGTTCATGAGTGATGCTGATACATTATATGGAGATATTATAAGGCTGAAACATATTAAAGGGCTAAATATTTGATTTAAAAACATTTTACAATAAGATTATTCCACCAAAACTCTGGTAGCCATGGTTATAAACAAACACCCATTGACTACTCATTATGTATAATTAGTAAGCATGAAAGTGTTAAACTTAAATACTCATAATCATTCTGGTTTAAGTCAATATTAATTGATTAAATAATATTATTTTGATGATTTGTATAGGCAGTGTAATATATCAATATTCTATATAATAGCTGGTCTGTTTTCTTTGGTAACTTAGAGCATATAAGACCCTATCAAAGCTTGGAACTTATATTCTTGATGCAGATCATGGTTTACTTTACTTATAAATCTATTGAGAAACACGTAATTTAGCTGCATGACGCACATGATTAGCAGTGGAATTTAATATAACAACTAATTCATATCATATCATTCCAACATTTCCCTTCTCCCATGAACCAAATTGAGAATGGTGATAATTGGTAACAATATCAAGTAAAAAATATTGTATTTGTTCTATATGAAAGTTGTGCCTTTGTACTTATCATGTTTTATCACTCTTAGCAAAGATGATAACTTTGTTATATTGGATTGAACTTTCAGTCTTAGATATTTAGATCCTATCACCCCTATAACCACAAAATCAACCCATAACTATACTATTAATGTTAAAATTAAGCACGTACTGCATCATCTTGATGATCAACATTGTTGGTGACAAGCTTGAACCTCTCAATCAACTCTTCCATCTACTATCTTGATGACAGGGTAAACAGGGTCGGATTCAGTGATATTGGAATTTCGCACATGGATCTAGATCAGCAAGTTCCTTTCAAGCAGCTTGTTCAATGATGGAGGGTAATCATCATCGCCTTCAACCTGGATACGTTATGAAGTAAAGAAGGAATTATTTACCCGAGATAACTATCTTACTATCTGTTAGAGTACAAATCTGTCCAATTTGTATGCTTACCAATTCTCCCTTCAGCTTTTCCGATGACTTGCCATGCAACATCTTGACCTCCCTTTCCCACAACAACAAAGTAATTCACCCAGTTGAATCACATGCCATAACATCAACCTTGTACCTATGCATAACCAAAACACGATTAAAAATAAAAGCATGTGCAAGAAGATATACTCATATATCTGAAAGAATAACAAATTCATATAAACTTCACCTTGTTGTAGGGCGTCCAGTCTTCTTATTATAGAATGGGCACTTGAACTCCCCCACCCCTGACCAGAAAACCTTTTTTGCACATCCGGTACCAGCACACGCAGTATAAAACCAGTCATTGCTTCCCACATTCAAAGCAACTATCCTGCCACAAATCTAGGGCTCACATTCCTGTTGAGCAAACTGTGACAAAAAACTGAAGTAAGTTACTCAAACCATATCTGGATTTTAAATCAAATAAAGGCAGGACTAGTGCACCACCTTTATCATGTGTGGCAGATCGTCTATGGTTATAACCGAAGCCTTTCCTTTGATGAGCTCATCTACTTCATTCTTGTTTCCATATGAAGTCACTTGGCTGATCCTACCCAACATTGTTGGGCTGGCCTCAAGCAACCTCTCCTTGAATTAATTGACAACCTTTAAATCATCATTAATGTGAATCTTCGAAAGATCGAAGTTACTCTGCACAAATGTTTTTCCTGAAAAATGAATGACATGGTTAATAGTAAGCCTCTTACCAATAATAATGTGGAAAACTCATAATCCACAACTATGACCTACCATTCCAGCGGGAAACTTTAAAATACTACAATAGCAGTATCAGTGGCTCAGATTTATCAGTTTGGAGATGTGGAGCTATGTCATCTACCAAGTTCCCAAACAGAATACAATTAATCCTTTGATTTCTGAAATTCATCAACGTACGTGTGTTGGCATTGATAATCTATCGATTAATTATTAGTACATTTACAACAATAAAGATGATTCATTTCTTCACTTACTCGGTATCTTGCAGGACAATCACCAGACGTTTTGTTTCCCTTCCAGTGTTTTGCATTGTTACATCCCTGGGGTTCTCTTTGCCAACGACCTCAACAATGAAGTCTGCAGTTCAACAGAACCAGCATTTAGATGAAATTAAAAGTAGGGTTTACTGGTGGCATCTACATATTGATGACAAAGAATAATAATACTTATCAAATGTGTCGCTTGGGAATACTTCATTTTCGTCGAGCAACTCTGGTATAGTTCTGAAACGAAATGAATTAATTGGAAAAATTGGATCCTAAATATGTTTGACTGTCGTTTTGTGTGAAAAAGCCAGGTACCATGAGCATGGAATAATTTTGATGTTTTTCCTCATCCTGGGATCCACCACAATGACATTAGTGATCTTATACATTTGGAACTCCTTCAGATGCAGCCTCCATCTTCTCGCCAATCCCTTTGGCACTTAAATAGTTTTAATACACAATAATGAATGAATTTATTCGAATGTGTCAAAATCACTATTTTTTGTTATTATTTGTGCTTGATCGTATACACACCTTAGAGTCTTCAGCGACCAACTCAATGGTTTGACTCTCATTCGGATTGTGCTTTGCAGGAGCATCCCAACATCGCACAATGAATAGATAAAACTCCAAATTAAACTTTGATGGGTGCACTTCATCAAAGGTATTGCCACGCCTCTCCGTAGAACACAGGTTGGAAAGAACACAAAAGGCAATGACTGGGTTTCTTTTTGCTGATAGAGAGTTTTTTGAGTCGGAGCTTGTTTTTTGGTTTGATATTGTGTTGTAGGTACTTTCACAAATAGAAGAGTAATGTGGTTTTTATACTTACAGAGGGAGTAAAACACTTTTTACTAAGACTCTGGACACATGTTGATTGGCGACTGCATTATATATATCACTGTTCTCTTTTATATAAGGGGATTGATGATGTATAATTATGAATAATAATACTACACATACAAGTACTTTACCAACCAAGTCATTTTATCCCACTCTCATCTGGCGCGTACATGTGGTTGGCAAAAAGGCTTAGTTGCCTAGATGAAAAACTGAACCTAAATTTCAAGGAACAATGAAGAGGATTTTCATGAAAAACTGAACCGGATTTTCATGAAAATCAGAAGCACGCCTAAGTGGATTTTTATTAAAAAAGCGAACCGGAATTTCAATAAGAACTGAACCGGATTTTCATGAAGAACTGAACCAGATTTTACCACTTAAATGTACTCAAATATACTCTAACGACTAAAAAAGAACTAGGAATTAATTAAATGAATCAAAATGGATGAATAATGATGAGTTTAATGAATGAGGAGATGGAAAAAAAAAAGGAAGCGTGTTTGAGAATGACGCGCCTTTTGAGGAAAGAGAAAACCTTGTGCGCGTGTGTTAGAGGGACTTGGTTGCACTTGGTTGCCAAAAAGGCTTGATTGTCTAACATTTTCGAATTATGAAAATACGATGAGTATTATATTATACATATGAATATAAAAATATTAAATTAAATAAAATAATTTTAACTATTGTGCTCATAGCATTACCTTAAAATAAATTTGTTAAAAATGGAATTTAATAAAAGAATTTTAATTGTGTAAAATATTTCATTTTGATTAATCACAAGTTAAATGAAAAAAAAATTCTTAATAACGTGGCATTACCAGTGTTCTGAAAACCGGATCGAACCGGCCGGTTCGACCGGAAAAATCGGGAACTGATCCTTTGTCCGGTCCGGTTCACACGTGAAAATCGGTTGACAACAGACCGGTCAAACCGAACCGGTTTTTTAGCGTTTTTTAATTTAAAAATAATAATATTATATTTTAAATAATTTTAAATTATTTTATTATATATTTAAGTAAACGGTCCGAGCACAGTTCGACCTCAGTCGAACTTCTAAACTCTTGAACCAGTCACTCTATCGGTTCAGTGACCGGTCCGGTTCTCTGAACCTTGGGCATTACACGCTTGAATGCACATTGAAAATATTTTTATAATGACAAAAATTGTATAAAAACTAAATCTATTATGATACGTTTGAAAGAAAGACATAGACTGGAAGATTGAGACTGAATTAAATTTATTATTGTATTTGGTTAAAAATTTACTAAGAAACAAAAAAATGAAAGATAAATATTAAATTAAGTTGATGAAGTCCTAAAAAAGATTAGTGTTGGAAATTTTAATTTTAAGCGAGGGTGTTTGATTAAAAAAGTTATTAAAATTTCGCTTATATTCCCCAAAAATTTCAGTTTCCTCAGTTTCCACTTTCTAGAGGTAATAAAAATACTGATATTTTAGGAACTAAAATTGAAATTTTAATTTCAGTCTCTGTTAATTAAAATATAATATTAAATCTTAATCTCTCAACCTCAGTCCCAATTTTTAATACTAAACGCACCCTTGGAGATAAAAATATTATATAATTTGAAAGAGTGTTAAGGAGTCCTAATTTATTCTCTTAATATTTAAAATGTTAAAAAATATAAATATAAATACTATTTTTTAATTATTAAAAATTAAAATATTATTTATTTAAAAGTGAGAAGTATAATTACAAGGACGAATTAAGATTATAAATTTTTTCAATTAAAAAGTCTCGTTCGAAATATGTTTTACTCAATTTTAAATAATTTATTTCTCTAAATTTTGGATTATTTATTTTATTGAGTATACTCGAATAGATGATTTGTTTTACTGATTTTGGATGACCAGTTTCACTAATTTTTAAAGGATTTGTTTCACTAAATTTTAGAGGTCTAATTTTCAAAAAAAAAAAAAAAAAGCTAATTATTCACTAATTCTTTGTTTTCCTTCTCCATTAGGTCTAAAAAGAAAATGGATTATCATGCTCTTGCAAAGAGACCCCTTAAATGTAGATATACGTTTGAGTTTTAACTTTTAATTTTCTACCCTCGTGAACGTGATGAGTGAAATTTGAGAACAATAAAACTCAAAGCGTGTTCTGTTCATCAATAATCAACTCCAATAACATGCAATTATTCCCATTTCCGAAATTCGTTACGACATAGCTAATCTTTTTTTTTTTTTTCGCATTCCTTCAATTCCAGTTCATCTATTCACAGCAACAATTCCAATTCCCAATTCAATATCGAAAATTCAGATCTAGGG
>JASCZI010181256.1:149014-159996 GCA_036250425.1 Stylosanthes scabra | reverse complement strand
CTGCTGCTTCTTCTTCCAGATCGGATGAACAGCGATCCGCCATCGCAATTCAGTCTGAGTTCAATCGAAGAGCTTCCAAGATTGGCTATGGAATCCACCAAACCTCGCAGAAGCTCGCCAAGCTCGCTAAGTGTAAGCAATTTTCGTAACAATCTCAATTATTGGTTCCTCGATTTTCTTTACATTTTTTGTTTTTATGTAATTGTTAGAACTTAAGAGTTTAGAGACTTAGAGATTTGTGTTCTTTTGTTTATTTTATTTTTAAATTTTGTAGTGGCGAAAAGGACTTCGGTTTTTGATGATCCTACTATGGAAATCCAAGAGCTTACGAGTGTAATCAAGCAAGACATTACTGCGCTGAACTCTGCAGTTGTGGATCTTCAGTTGCTATCCAACTCGAGGAATGAGAGTGGGAACGTTTCTGCCGACACTACCAGCCATTCGACTACGGTTGTCGATGACCTCAAGACCCGTTTGATGAGCGCCACCAAGGAGTTCAAAGAAGTTCTCACCATGAGAACCGAGGTACTGTATTGCAGATTTACTTTATTGATGCTATTCCTTCGGTTATGTGGTATGTTACACTTACCAGGTTAGGTGATATTATAATCACACATGAAAGCTCTGCCGGAATATATACACTAGTTACCCGTAAGATTTATGCTTGGTTTGGTAAATTTAAAAGTAATAGCACCTCGTTGTGTTTGGTAAATAAAAAAAAAACCGTATGATTGTGCTTCTAGCTTTTGAAAGTTAGGGTGCTTTTGAAAGCACCTAAGGAGAATGCTTTTTTTAAGTTGACTTGTGCTTATTAAAATTAAAAGTCTAATATAACATCGTATATTAATAACTATCCAAATTTTAAAAGCTATTTTATCAAACATAATTTGTTGCTGCGTGTACTTATTGAAAGTCATTTTTAGTTTGATTTACCAAACATAGATGCTACAACTTTTAAAAAGCCTTCTTTCAAAAGCCAGCTTTGATAAGTTACTTTCGAAAAGTAAAAGCTTTACCAAACAAGCCTTATGCTGAGCATGGCATGGAAACATGAGTGACACTGGCGACCCTTGAAAGTTTAGCTTAGGCATGACAAATCAGAGAGTTGTTGTATGTGATATCAACTAATTTCAGGAAAAGTTGGTGTTAATTTACTCTTGTTTATATTTTATGGCTGATTACTGATGCTGTGATTCTGTTTTTGTGAAGAACTTGAAAGTACATGAAAATAGGAGACAGTTGTTTTCGGCCACTGGTTCTAAAGATGCTGCTAATCCTTTTGTCCGCCAACGGCCATTAGCTGCAAAGAAGGCTGCTAGTGCTTCTAATGCACCCGCACCTCCATGGGCTAGTTCGTCTTCATCGTCATCTGAGTTGTTTCCTAAGTAAGTTGTGCTCTACACTACTTCTTCCATTGTTGGTTGTTAGATTGTAATCAAACACGTGTTTGTTGTTTCTTGCTTTGAGACTTTCTTTATTTATCTGTAAATCCTAGTACAAATGGTTTGTAAGATAACTTCATTTGCTCTTTGTTTTCATTAATCATTGCATTATTTTCCATAAGCTTCATTAGAGTATTTATTAAGTGCATAGCTTTTATTCCAACAAAGTAGTGACTCTAAGTAAACCTAGTCTTCAAGCAGAATGGAGCTTTCTTGCAATTGTGTATCCTTCATTTTTCTGTTTACTTGAATTATTATTGAAGTGTAACTATAACCTAACTTTTGCCGCACTTTGTATGGATGTTAAATATTGGACATAAGAACTCCGTCATCATCCTTTTGCTGTGTTATTTTTTCCTTATTGCATATCTTTACTGGATTAATCTATCCTCTTCATTTTTATCTGGGGATATGAATTCCTTGTATTGTTACAAGTAAGACGTGTCAGGCAATAATAATGTCATTTAAATCATGTTCCTTTGTTGGGATGGCCTGGTTGGAAATGCTTGATCAGGTCACAAAAGTTGCCTTACAAGACTCAAAAGGGAAAGCTCTAGTTACAATGAAGGATTTGGATCCTTTTGTATTATACAATGAAAACTTCTTATGCCCCAATATGTTAAAGGTTTTTCTAGGTTGGGTCAAATTATGTCTGGAAATATGGCCTCATACCTTTTTTTCCTTTTGTGGCCTTTAAATCCACAGGAAGCAGGCAGACGGGGAGAGTCAGCCATTGCTACAGCAATCGCAGCAACAACAGCAGCAGATGGTTCCACTGCAAGACAGTTACATGCAAAGCAGAGCTGAAGCTCTTCAGAATGTTGAATCCACTATTCATGAACTCAGCAATATCTTTAATCAATTAGCAACTCTTGTTTCCCAACAAGGAGAGATTGCCATCAGGTTCTATATGCCTCACTTTTGTACTATGTGCATACATTCTTATGGCCCTTTATTACTGTTTTCTAATACAATGGAAGGTGTATGATATTGTTAGATTTAAGCTTTATTTATTTGTCAAAAGTTCTGTCATCAAAAGAGCCCATGTTGCTACAATTGATTGTGGAATGAGTTTGGTCTTTGCATCAATATAAGCTTCTATTAATATGCCCATCCCATTTGAATTTTTTGTTTTGCTGCTTACTGAGCAGAATAATAATTTGGATTAGAACTTAGCTGCGGTAGTATGAAACAATAGAACATTAGTGTGTTTGGTGTATGGGAATATGATTCCTTGTATGATTGTGTTATTTACAGCATGATGTCATAAGGTTGTCGATGCTAAATGCTGTTAAAATTTATTGTCTTGTTGCTTATGGCATAGTGAAATTATAATATAATCTCCCTATAGTGCAATAGTAAGTGTTAAGGGAAACATGCTGATGAAAAAGTGAAGGTGTCTGGTAAAATTATGGACAGCTATCCTGTCCTTGTAGTTGAAAAGGTTTTGTTCCTATAATGCATTCTGACACCGAGAGGAGTTGCATCACATGCACTAAATCCATTCTTTGTCTTTCTTGTTTAATCACTTCACTGATCCTATTGGTTTCTTTAAATATGTAATAATATTCTTCCAGCAAAATTGCTTCCTGTTGGTTCCGGTATATTGGTGTCAATTGAAATTACTTATAGTCTTAAGTTGAGAGTGAGGACAGGTTAAATAATATTAATGAAAGTTTTCATGCTAGTTACTAGTCTCCATTCCCCTACTGTAATGACTATGAAATTTCAAGGTCTCTTGATATATATTTTATTTATTTATTTTTTTTTGGTATGCCTTGTGATATGCTGTGATGACTATATGAAATTCCAGCAAAATTGGCTTAGGACATTGTGGATGAATCTACACTTTGCCATATGAGGATTGATTTGATGCTATTAACTAGTTTACGTGCTAATCATGATTATTATGTGTTATTAGCTTAGCAATTGAGTTTACATTGTTAATTGAAAAATAATAAAGTTGAGTTTGCATTGGCTTAGCCCTTAGCCCCATCGTTAGTTTCTTTTAAACTTTGTAGTTTTTGGTGACAATGTTGCAAACATTTCAAAATAGTAATTTGGCTGGAAACAGTTACATCTCTAGGACCTCGATTGCTAAGTGCTAACTACTACTTTATTTTTTCTTTATGTTTTTCTCTTTTCGGGGGTGTAATGGTACCTGTATTTAAATTTTCAGAATTGACGAGAACATGGATGATACATTGGCAAACGTAGAAGGTGCACAAGGGGCTCTGTTGAAGTATCTGAACGGCATATCTTCTAATAGGTGGCTGATGATCAAGATTTTCTTTGTATTAATATTTTTCCTCATGATTTTCTTATTTTTTGTGGCATAGTCATTCCAATCACAGAGAAATGAAAACAAGTAACGGTCCTATTAGTGGTGATGACCCTTTTGTATCCGATTGATATTTTTTTTCTTTGAATATATATATTCGTTCCTAAAGACTTTATCTCCCAACAAGTTTGTCAAATTTTACTTGTATTTATTGTTATATTTTTGACATGGTTAAGAACTATTGGGGCATTGCACGTTATCCATTTTCATCATTATTTCTGTGATTTGTGATGATTATTACGCAGTGAAGGCTTTCTGAACAGGTTACTTCTAATTCAAAATGTATTAAATTATCATCATTATTTCATCCCTGAAAAATTGATATTTCAGCTTCCTATATTTAAGGGGGACTTGTGTCTTTAGGGGCAGTCTATTGTACAAAAGTCTTGCAAATGTATGCTATTCTTTTGGTCAGATTGTGTTTCAATTCCATCCAGCCTTAGTTTTTTGTACAATTATTCAGTATGTTATGAAAGAAAAAGACACTCAAACAAAAGCCCTAGGTATTTCATCGTCTTTATCCCTCTCATGACCGCAGCAGTGAACGACAATAAGAGGTGAAGCAATGTAGATCAGGCGGGAGACGGTTTGTGGTTCGTGCTTGGCCAAGGTGATGCCATTGGAGTTGCCTTTTATTTTTATTTTTTTTTGTTTCCTGAAGTATCCCTCAGCCTGGTAAGTCAAAGATTAAGGATTTGAATTCAATTTAAGAGTTTGCCATTCCAATAAGTTGTTGAGGTCCGACAGCTCCTTAATTGACTGAATCATAGAGGTACCAGCATGGAGGTGGAGAGCACACTACTTTGAATCAGTTGCAGAACACAAATGGAGTCATTTCCACTTTCAAGGTTCAACTTGTTAATTCCAAGCTCAATGCCCATAGACCATAGTCAGAACTCTAATATGCCTTCATCACATTTCATCAAGTAAATACTATTGAATACTTTTTTACAATTTCTGCTTTTTTCCCCCTTCTGCCAAGTATTTTTATGAGTTTACTCAAAAGAGTACAAGATGCGACTTAAATTTTTTTGCATAAATTATATCCCAAAAGAATCAATACAAGAATACAATAAAAACAAAATTGATCCTTTTTGTTCTATCTTATATTTCACCAAAATCTCCAAGGATCTTTATAAGGAGGAACATAATTTTCCGTTGGCATTAGAAGGCGGAACGAGCTCACTGTTTTCTCAAGGATAGCCCCCATCTACACCAAAATTATTGTCACCATTAGTTATAATAAAATAATAAAGAGCAAGCATAATGGCACATCATCATATGATAGGATGAAGATCAAAATGTTTGGTAAAATGAAGAAAATAAGGTTCAACATGGACATAGTAATTTAACCCACAAATCAATTTTCTTTACGAAATTATCTAACTTCACGATAGCAAAAGTTACTTTGCTACATGTATATTCAAATTTCCTTTGCTAACTAGTATTTAGTGATCTCATTCTAGAAGTGCTTAACTTCATTCATAAATGTTCAAATGCAAACACCATAAGAGAGAGAGAGAGAGAGAGAGAGAGAGAGAGAGAGAACTACCTTTTCCCACTGTGGACTAAGGGTTGAAGCACTAATAGAGTAGAAATAGCCTGCAATCAAGCGCTTTACAATATTAAAGGAGAATTGCTAAAATTCAACGATGAAAAGAAAATATAACTCGAGAATTTCCAAAGCATTAAACCACGGCATGTGATATCATGCGATGAGAGAACAATCTCGTATCAAATCACAACCATAAAGTAGAAATAGTCTAACTAAGCAAGCTTAAAATACTGGCAAAAATGAGAGGATATACCATCTCTTTCAGCTGTCGAAGCAATATAATGGCGATAGACGCTTGAATCCGGTGTCTGTGCAATCACAATTTGCCAAGCAAAAGTAAGGCATCACAGACATCACTACATCACATCATTACTTGAGGGACAAGAAAAGGGTACCGAAACAAAATACTTACTACTTTTATTGGTGATTTGCGAACAAGGTATTCATAATACCAATAAGGCTCCCCGTCGATCTGCGAGGAGATTGTAGATATGCTCCATTATGAATAAACTTGAACTTAAAAATGAAAATTTGGAGTACTATTTCTTATATCTAATGTATTGATTGATTTGTCATTAACAGACAATTACATTTTGATGATTTCTTCTTGTTTGAAGATATGTATATACTAATATAAGGAGAACCATCGATATAGCCCTAAACAATTGAATGCCGACAAATTAGTCCCTAAAAATAATTTGTTAGTTTATGGTACTGTGATGATGAATCTCTTATTGTGAAGGGGATTTGTTAGTTTTAACAAAAATATGTTTCAGGGACTAACATTAGTCATCGGGGTACCTTCCCGAGTATTATAATATTCTTTTAGGTGCTAAATGGTTAACATTTTGAGATTTTTAGGGATCAATTAGATGGTTCTCCCAACAGATATATATATATATAAAAAGAAATTCAAAACTTTCTTTATTTAGAAGTTAGGAGCATAATTAGGACTTTTAATCATTTTTCATTATGATTTCTTTAACACCCATCAAATATGAGAGAACAAGAAATAAATATTATTCATGAAACTTACTTCACCGGAATGCGTATCAAGAACCGAACTCTCAGCTAAGCGCTGACTGGAGGTAACTCGCTGCAAATTGTTGTAATCATAAGTTATAAAGTCGACATATTTCAATGACAAGCAAAGCAATTTTGTAATCAACATAGTTAAATAAAATAAATGTTACTCTTGTCTAGACAATAAAGTTCAAAAGGCCACGACCGGTCGTAAATTTAAGCGCTCAAATCATCCATCCATTTAGAGAATTCATATTGGTCTCAGCATATGAGACATGGAGAATATGAAAATCCAAAAGCTATTGGTTTAGAATCATAGGACATTACAATTGGAGATGGTAAAACTATTATCTCACTTCCTCTAGCCTAAATAGTAACCAATGGGATTTAAGAATGTTAGGGACTTGGGGTATTATGGGGTGCTGAAAGTCCCACATTGGATGGATAATTACATTGAAGCACACGGCGGTAACTGGGGACTTAATTAACCGAAATGTGGTCGGAAAAATAAGCAATGGATCTCACGGGCAAGGAATTGAAAATTCATGTAATGTAATGTTCTAGAGTTGATTAAACTTTAAACCAAAGATTATATTTAATTTCATATTCAACTAATTATGAGATAAGAAATTTCAATTGATTGTAGATTTACTATGTTGTATTCGGAATGAATTCGAACAACTATGAACTTGTTTTCAAATCCTAAACATGTTATACACTAAAAACTTGTGAATGAATATGAATAAGAATAAGATGGGCTTAGTATATAAATTAGTGACATGTTACCAGTGCGGATTTGTCGGATAAAACAGAATCAGCAACCTCTTTCGCAGTCCATTTACTCTTATCCGTTGTTTTTATAATGCTCGAATTTGGGGGACCTATCTGATTTAATACAAAACAAAAATGAGAGAAATACTGATAAAGCTTTCAAAAGAGAACTAAAACTCCATGTTCCAAATGTGAGGTTCGGAAAATACCGTGACAGAGATGATAAGATTATCAATAATATCAACACGTTCCGACACAATGCGCAGGCGAGCATCAGCTGCACAGAATCATCATGTTCAAAATCAGTACTGATATTAACAACTTCCTATGGTTTGAACTTTGAACCGAAGCAGTAAAATGCTCAGGAAAGAACATGACCACAAATCTTAAGTTATTTGATCAGATAAACATTTGCAATTCTAAGGGAAAGAACAGAACTTACGAGAAAGTGGTGCAGCTGAAGAGTATCGTTCGGGCTTTCGCGATTCTACCCTTTAAATATATGAAAAGAGTTAGCTTCCTACAATTTGAAAGTCCCTCTTAATAATGAAGAAAAATTTTTCCAGACAGTAAGTGGAATTAGAAGAATTAAACATGCTTAGTTCCAAAGAGTCACTTTCAATGAACATAATCAACAATTCAACATGTTATATATATAAATATGAATATAGAAAAGTATGGGTAACCAATAATTTTCTAACCACCAAATCAGTCAACAAAAAATAGAACATCCGAAACTATTGTTTATACAACATTCACAATGGAAGCTATAGATCATCCGAAACCTAAAGCAACCTCTGCCAACTTTATATTTTTTTAGAAACAGAACATCCGAAACATAAAGAAATAAAACATCCGATTTAAGTTGTTGGCTAATGTTGGCCGAATTTTTATTGGTTACCTAGCATGGTTGTATAAATTTTTCATGCAATAAGATTGAAAATGAGTATATCAACAATAAAGTATTGAGTTATATACAGTTATAAACATGTATTTAACTAAATACAACCAATTAAGTATTAACCCAAACTACATAAATCACTAAGCAGTCTTGTTCTCACTTAATTTTTAATTTATTTTTCACAAAAACGAAACATATTTTAAAAAGTATTATGGATTGTGATTTGTTAAGCATATAAGTAATTAGTACAAATCAAATCAAACAATAACTAATAACATAAAAAAAATGTATAATGAATAGTAATTAGTAAGTACCATTTGAAGACAAACTTCTTAGATGGCAACTCAACCGGGTAGAGATAAGAATAAGCATTTAATTCATCTTCAAAGGAAGCCATTTTCGGTTCTTCTTCTTCTTCAGCAAGTGTCACTGCAAAAACAAAACAAGTGTTACATGCAAGAGAGAGAGAGGGAGAGAAAGAGAGAGAGAGAGAGTACCAGAAAGTGGGGTTGTTAGAGAGAGTGAAGTGAGTCCAAAGAGAACAAAATCCCTTCTAAAGATGGCATTTTGGGAAGTGGGTTTGAAAGCAGAACATGAAAAGTGTTTGTGTTTGTGTTGATTAAGGTTGTTAAGGATAAGGTTGTTGTTGTTGGGATTGAGAAAGGGGGAGGAGAGAGAGAGTGAGAGTGAGAGAGAAGAATGCAAAACCATTGCAATGGAAGTGGAAGGGTCTCTCTTAACTCTCTAATCTCAAGTGTGTTCTTCTTCTTCCTTCTTCATCCACTAACCATAACACTTTTAACATTATCTAACTTTCTCTCTCAAACCCCATTCAGTAATCTGATTCTGTTCATATATACCACGTTGCCACCGTCTTCTAATGCTCTCATCTCTTCTTTCCTTTTTCTTTTGGAAAATTAAATATTTTTCTTAATTTTTTTGTGTCCATATTATTCTTAATTTAATTCTAGAAGAAATAGTTAAATCGATTCCACAAATTTTGTATCAAATTGGTTTCCAACAAATTTTTACTTATCTAAACAGATTGTTCACTTTATAAATATACTAATTCAAGTGATTATTCTTTATTTTATCACTTTGATTTTAATACATCGATAGTATAAATCATTCAATTAGATCTATTTTTTATATAATATTATTTAATTAAATTTATATATAAGATAATATATATATATCCATTTATAATTTTCAGGAATTATTAAGAATAAAAAATTGTGTTTAATTTATGGATGAAATTATTAACTATCCTTAATATAATAAAGATGGAAAATATCATCATTTTCAAAACTTTAAAAATTTGGTGATTAGTTTTTTAAATCTAATTATAATTTTATGTAGAGCAAAAAAAGTTACACAGATATTGTGAAAAAAAATTTAATTTTTATATATTAATTAATCAAATTTTTATATTTATATAATTTTTTAAGTAGTATTTTTTAAAAATTTTTACTCATATAATAATATCTTTTCTAATTTACTTCCCTTTATATTTTAAACTTCATTGTGTTTTTTTTTTCAAAAATAAGACAACAACGACAAAATTTAAAGATAACATTAATATTTAACACAAACATTAAAAAAATAATAACATTTAGCCATTTGCAAAATAGTTTAAATTATAAATTTTTTGGCTTAAATAATATTTTGTACTTATCTATTTTGGTATTTATAATTTCTTTTTGTTACAGCAAAATTTAAAATGTTTTATTAAAATATAGCATAACTTTCATTAAAAAAAAAAGATTTTACTAGGTGTATACAAAAATCAGTCACCACGCTGAAATGTATAGTTTAATTCATTTTTAATGCGTATTTTGTATTTCAATGCGTATTATATATCGGTGGCTGATTTTGGTTGCAAATAGAATTTTTGGAAAAAAATTAAATCAATAAAATTATATTTGGCAGGATTTAAATGCATATTATTCCTTTCCATTTTTTGGTGAACTTATTTATACTGTTTATGTTAGGAGTGATTGATTTTCCACCAAATTGTTTTATCACAATTCACAATTATTTGTTCTTCACTTCTTCCCTCTGACTCTCTCTCTCTCTCTCTCACCGATCTCAATCAGCACTCATCAACTGGTTCGTTCCCTTTCTCTCTTCATATCAATCATATTAACTTCTTTACTTTTTTCTTTGTTTTTTTTTTTCTTTTTCTTTTCTTTTGTGATTAAAGTTCTAATCTTTTTTGATACCCAATTGCGAAAAGAACGAAAAGTTGCAAAATTTTCAATTTTTATTCTTCTGGGTTCTTTGTTTTTTCCTTGATCATCTCTTAATTTGTTATTTTCATGTTGTAAAAGGGAAATTGGGAAATTTGAAGATTGGGGTTTTAGACCCTTTAGTAGTGACTAGTTCATATGTTAGTAAATATTATGATCCAAATTTTTTTAAAGATTCTTTTTTTACATCACTTGAACTCGAACACGGTTCTTGATTTCAATTTGTATTTCTTCCTTTCATGGAATTCATGTTAATGATGTTATCCTTGATAACTGTATGAGTTGAATCTGTTAGAATCTGTTTAAGATTGATTGAACTTTGAACCTCTTTTGGTGGATTTAGATTTTTGATTGAAGTCTTGTGGGTTTATTATCTAATTCTTTGGTTCTTTTTTTGTTTTGTTTTGTTAGAAGGAGATTGTGTTTTGTGTTTTATCTGAATCCAATCAATCAAGTTCAATGAAGCAAATAGTGTCTTCTTTGAATCCCTATGCAGCATCATATGTTCCACTCTCCAAAAGAGAGTCACATGCTGCAACTGCTGATTCATTTCAGACTCCTCCTTATCATGCTGCACAGAATCAGCACCACCAGTTTCATTCGAGTGCTTCGGCTTCTTCTAAACCGGCGGCTGAAACTTTCCAAGGGAAGAGCAATAACCCTGCGTCTAGTTCTTATGGCTCGGCAGCGCCGGCAGGTT
>JASCZI010181256.1:112940-134948 GCA_036250425.1 Stylosanthes scabra | reverse complement strand
GTAACCAGCAACCAAACCAGCTTCCAGCTGACCTTGTTTTTGTGGTTGATGAGAAGCCACATAATTTGTTCATGAGAGATGGCAATGACCTTATTATCACCAAAAAAGTGTCGCTGGCCGAGGCCATCGGCGGCACTTCCGTGAACTTCACAACACTCGACCGGCGCGAGTTGTCCATTCCGGTGACTCATATCGTGAGCCCGGGTTATGAGATGACCGTCGCGAAAGAAGGGATGCCGATAACAAAGGAACGGGGACATAGAGGTGACTTGAAGATCAAGTTTGAGGTTAATTTCCCGACCAAGTTGACACAAGAGCAAAGGGCAGGTCTCAAGAGAGCATTAGGAGGTTGAAATTGAAATGATTTGAGAATTTTTATTCTCTTCACACTCCTTCAGTTTGGAATTTTGTGTGCAGACATATTTTGCATTCATATACATAGATTTTCCAAAGGATCAAAAGAAGTAAAAGTGACATTTATTTTGAAATGTGATTGGTGAATGTACATAGAACTTTGACCATTTTGAAGAATGGTTTAAGTTAACCACTCATTTCCTATGGTCCTGTAAATTGTAATGTCTCCAGTCTATGATGTTGAGATGTTATGTGTTTAGAAATGCTTAGTGGCTTGTGTTTTGTGTGTGTTGTATCTTAAAATATGTTTAGTAATTAATTTTCCTGCATATAAAAAATTTGGTGGAAAAGAATTAGTATTTTTTCGTAATATTAAGAGAATATTATATGCACGTAAAAATCACCTATTGTATTTATATATTTTTCTAATAAAATAATCCACTCACTAGCTATTAAAATAAGAAAAAAGGATATGTTTTGCTGGTAGGCCATGTGATTTACTTATTTAGCCCCTCGAGAAAGAAAAAAAAAAGCCGCTATAAAAAGTAAGTTGGGCATGGAACATTTCCTGATGAGTGATGATGACAAAACATGAGACATGTCACGTTACTGGTTTAAATAATTTGTCATGCTAACATTTGACATGATAAATGTGAAAGCAAGTGTAAAATTTTAATTAAAAAAATTCCTTAACGCACAGAATGAACCAAAAGCAAATCCTAAGACCAAGAACAAATGTATTCAATATGTTTACAGCATCATATTATTCTTCACCAGGAACACCTACACTTGGCTATCTAAAACATGAAAAACGAAAAAAATAGCCATTTGTTTGCTCCACAGGGTATAGATGCTACAGAAAAAGTAAAAGAGAAAATAAGAAAAAAAAAAAAAGAAGCTTTAACATAAGCTTACATGCTACAAAATGTTTTAGAAAAGAGAGCTAACCTAGCCTATGCTAAAACAAACTAAAATCCCCTACTTCTAGTAACATTTTGAGGCCACGTGCCTTGCACAGGAGCACCATAGTGCTGACCACCACTTGGTTGCAGTTGGCTGTTTCCCTGATTAGGAGGAACCCAATGAGGACCAATATTTCTTTGGCCATGCGAAGTCACATTCATAGGTGGTTGAAGATGTTGTGTTGTTGGCAAAGTAGGTGAACCTGGGAATGATTGATTCAACAAGTGAGGTCTAAGGTGAAAGTTTTGTTGCTGCAATGGCAATTGGGTGGCTGGTGGTGGTGGGAACTGGTGGTTATGTTGTGTGTTTTGGGGCTGCCATTCAGGTATATCATCATCGTCATCATTCCAAGGTTGGATTGAACCACCAAATTTGTCTTGCCAATTTCCTGAATGATGTGATGAATTTACTTTGCTTTGACCATATTTTTGCACAAGCTCCCTCATTTGATCAACAGGGCGAGATGGAACTGGGTTAACCATTTGGTATGGGGCCATACCCGGTGGTCCCCTAGGTCTTTGGACCGTGCGTGACGATGTGTTTGGACCACCCGAGAAACTGAACTCGGGCAGGTCGTCCTCGGGGCGGGCCTGGCCAGGCCCGAACCCAGGAGGAATGTCATCATCATCATCAACACCATTTGGTGGTGGATTAGAGGGATTAGCAACATTCACATTGAAATTACTACTACTACTAGTACTACCATCTTGCTGTCTCCTAGAGAAGTATTGTTGTTGCCTTTTAGAGGCACTAGTATGCTTGTGTTGTGATGAAACGGTGGTTGAAATTGTTGACGAAGTTAAATTAGTTTTTCTCCATACAATAATACCAATTAGACCATTATCAATAGAATTAACTGCCTCAATTTGTTCCTTTGGAAGTATCTTGCTGAGCATTTCAACTGTTTTGTTATGAGGTGGGCAAAAGTAAAGTTCTACTCCAGAAATAGGCTCAGCAAATCCCACTCTCTCATCCGTAATATAAGATTCAGCCACCTGTAATCATGCAAAACAAGGGGGGGAAAAAAGATAAATCTAATTTATAAAAACATAATGCCTAGATGAAAAGCATACAAGACATAATGTTAAAGATTACCTCTCGAAGTGTAGATTGCTGGCTAGGTGATGACCCTTTTGAAACAAAATGTACCACCTGCAATCAATAGTAAACAGAGATTTAGTTATACAGTGCAAAAAAGGAAAGTGAAATCTGACAGAATAAGCAACATATTTTCTAAAGCAAACAGCAGCCTGCAATTCAAACTAATAAACCACGCTGTTACCGTATCTTAATGGTCCCATGAATCCCTTGGATACTAAACAAGCGAGTCGATTTAGTGAGGGATATTTTTTATATATATATATAACTTCTCATATGAAATGGTTACAGCAGTTTTCAATTCCATTTTCTTTCTCACAAATACGCCAGCATATTTTTATAGATCATATTTTTTTTTTTACTTCAAAATTTCGTTGCCTTTGAAAGATACGCCATAATTCATTTACAGAATATCGCAAAATTTTAGGTGGTAAACAATTTTACAGGTCTCACAAACCATTTTACCTTGATAAAAATAGATTTTTGTTCTTTAAAAATTGTCTCTAAAGGGGCTTAAGAAAAACTCTACCAGCCTAAAAGGAGTAATGCTTCTATTAGTATTATAAGTCAGTGGAAGGAAATGGGGCAAACATATTGTACTCAAGACACAATTTGTGGCATTAGTAAAAGGAAAGGAATAGCATCTAAATGCAACGTTTCTTATCTCTCTCTCACTTTCTATCATTTCTTTCTGCATGGATGGTAACATGAACACACAAGACACAAGTACTAATTTAGTACAACAAGAAGAAACTTGAGATACCATGATAGCACGACTTCTTGACTGAGGAAGCTCTTGCAAAAATTTCTCAAATGCTTCAAGTCGAACCCTTCCCTTGATCTCAAGAAAACCAGGCCAGTCTTTTGCACTTGTTTTCTCACCACTTCAATAATATCAAATAAAATAAGAAAAATTCAGTACAATTTCTAACTCCTTTAAATAAGTATAATTTGATCTTCAATATAATACAAGTCAACACCACCTTTGGGACCTCTCCAATCAAAGGAGGGGATAAAAAACAAACAAATACCAGGATTTTCCAAAGGTTCACCATTTTCAAGTAAATTTAAAAACTAATGAAGAACTTAGACTAGTTTTCGGCTGTTTGCATAAACAGAAAATCCTTGAAAAAGCACTAGTATAAAGTACAAAATTAATAATGCACTGCACTATTAGCATACCTAATTACCATCGCATAACAGAAACAACAGATACAATAAATGTCTGTGTGAGTGTTAATGGCTAATGCTATGGAGAAAAATTGAATAAATTAATAACTCAAAAATCATAAAAAAGATTTTCAAAATTGCCAATGCATGAGATTCCCACCTGTTAAGGCAACCCACTATCAACAACCTACATTTTTTCTCAGCTATTAAAAACTCGTAAAAAAAAATAACTACCAAACTGAAACCATATCCATGGAACAAAAATACTCCCAACCAATAAAAGAAAAAAACTCAAATTACGGTTTTTCTATACACACAGACACAAGATGGCATGCAATAGTGCAAGGGAAATAAATAGTACTTGAAAACAGATAGCAACTTATCAACAAATGTCCTCAGTAGAATAGTGGCAACTTGTAAAGATGTGCACAAACAATTATTTAAGTACCTTTTAAATATGCTTATTACTGAATCGGTGGTAGATATATTCAGTTGAAGCATTCCATCCCAAAAGCATTCACCTTTTGTAAGTACTGCGGTTTTTGCATACAAATTATTATTGCCATGTCTCTCTTCGGCATGAAAATTACTTGTTCTCAGCTCATCATCAGCAGAAGCAGCTTTCTTGTCATCCGTTAACGTTTCCTTAGCATGATCATCAGTTGGCTTCATGCCAGCTTCACTCTCATTGCCACGCCTATCAGAAGCAATGGACCCAGATTCTGCATTAACTGGTTTTTCAGCTTCAGCATCTTGATTTACAGATAAGCTTTGCGACTTTTCAGACTTATCAGGGGTGACACCAGCTTGCTTCCTTGGAGTTATATCTGAAGATTTTGATTTAGATCCAACCTCAGAATCATCTTTGTTTGAGTCAGAAGCCTCTTTCCCTGATTCCACCGGTAAATTTTCAAATGGTGGCTCAGAATGAAGGGATTCCATGAATTCATCAAGAGAGACAATTGGTGGAAGAAAGTCAGGATCCTTCAGTGCATCATCTGTCATGAGCCCTTGCATTGGATCAGCTCCTTCATTGGATGAAATGGTAATGGAAAATGCATTATCCTTCTCTGAATTGCTCATCTCACCATCTGTGTTTTTATTGTTTTTTACCACAGCAGGTTTGGAAGCAGAAGCGACCTCCCCACCTTTTTTAGTTTTTTGACTTTTGGATTCCCCACCTTTTCTACTTGTTTGACTTCTGACAACAGATGCGGTGCCTCTGGAGATCTCCTCAACTGGAACATTATCTTCATGTTCAACTTCCACCTGAAATTCACCTTTGTGTGTTTTCTTGACTAAACGCTTAATATCAACCTCTGAATCAGGTAAAACCACCATTTGAGCAAGCTCTTCAGCCTTGGCTATCCGCCATTGCGAGAGTTCCTTTGAAGCAAGTTCCTCTGCTGACATGGAACATAATTGTTCAGGACGAATGTCACCCGACATAACCTTTTCTCTTAGTTCTGGATTATTTCTATCCTTCAAATTGAATAGGAGAGACCTCCCCTTCTCTTTGTACTTCTTATTCACACCTCCAAACAATTTGAAGAGTTCTTCTTCTATCCGTGACGCCAAAACTTCAGGTGATGGTTCCTCAGGTTCTGGCCTCTGCTCCATGACATTTTGACTTTCCTTTTGATTGTCAATGCCCACCATATCAGATAATACCCATGAAAGACCATTACCCTGCAAAAGATCATCTTTCACAAAAAAGCTGTCACTGAAAGGAACATCATCAGTAGTCAAAGTGTAATCTGACTGGAAGTCTTGCTTATCACAGTTCAAGCCAAGCATATTCTCATTATTTGATACATTTATAGATCCCACTTCAAAATCCTTGAATTTTTCAGAAAAATCTTCAGTAGAGGATACATTATTTCCCTGCTCTCCTGCCACATGGTCAACTGAACCAGATGCAGAGAAGGAAGACTGAGCGGATTGAGAAATATCTTGCCTTTGCTCTGGAGCATTGATGGATGTAGGTGCTGACCCATCCCACTGAGAGCTGTTCTCTAATTTCCCTTGAGTATTGGCAGCATCATTCATTGTATTATTGTTCTGAGTCGGTTTATCTTGCTTAGAAACCAAGGCCAGAGCACCAGCTAACGACTCCCTCATCTTGGACCTAACACTTTCAGAAGATTCTGTTTGAACCTTGGAAGGCTGCTTCATCTGCATATTCTGATTTTTAGAATTCGAGGACCGTGGTGTACTTGATTTACTGGAAACAGATTCAGTCATCTGTGTTTTTCTCTTATTGGAAAGTGCTGATTGCTGTGGCCGGGGGGAGGCATTGGACGGGGATTGCATCTGCATAGAACCTTTATTCGACAGATTAGAAGCTTGCTGCAACCAAGGTCTATTTCCCCCTTGTGCAACCCTTTTGTTAGATGTCACAGAGCTGCCAGTTGGTGATACCACCGGTGCCTTCCGCTTGGGAGTTGTCGACAGCTGCTGTGGTGCCATATTACCCATATGTGCTTCTACTCGAACACTCTGCATAGCTGAAATTGCTAAGCCCTGAGACCTGTGATCAGCAGACCCAGCTCTCAACAATCCAACATGATCATTTGTGCCGCCTCCGTGTTGCTGTGAGGTAGGATCAGCAGAAACAGGAGCCAATAACCCCATATCCATCTGTCCGGCAGTTGAATCAACTTTGCTCACCATTGGCTGCAACTGAGCCATCTGCATACTAGGCATCTGCTCCGAAACCAGATTGTTGGACATCCTAGCCTCTATGCTCCATTAAAACCATAAACAACACAAATTCGAAGAAACCAAGCCAATAATTCAACCTGAAACAGACATAATTAATAACACAGGGATCACTTCAACAGCAACAATCACATGACAGAGAGAAACTACGAAATCACCAACGAAACAATCATTTCATGTATTCCAATTTAAAAATAATCTCAATGTGTAATAACATGCTAGCTTTCACAAATCAACCGATTAAATTTCATCGAACGATATGAACAACACAAAATAAGGAATAGAAAGACTCGGAAACGATCAAATAACAAAGAATTAATCGACGGAATGAATGGACAATATCGAAACGAAAGAGGTACCTTTATATTCCGATCGGAAAGATAGAAAGAGAGGGGGAGAGAGAAAGAGGTTGGGCAGCTGTGAGAGAAGAAGAGTGGTGGGTGAGAAGAGAGAGTGAGAAGTGAAAACCCTAACCCTAAAAAGCGAGTGAGGAAGGAGAAGAAGGAGAAGATAACGATGAAGAGTGTGTGTATAAAGAGGAGGATGAAAAATGGAATGAGGTGGTACGAGTCTTACTCACACAATAAGAGCCGCAAAAGCTTCTTGATTATTCTATCACTTACACTAAAACGCACCGTTTCGTTAGGATTTTTTTATAAAAAGGTAACGAACAAAAGGTAAAATATACTTTTTAACCTAAAGTTTATTCAAAATTTTAAAAATATTCTCAAATTTCAATTTTATTTTTCAAGTTTTCGTATTGCCTCAATTTTGCCTCTGACCTGTAGGGATGGTAATAGGGTAGGTCGGAGCATGTATTGAAGTACCCATACTCAAATCCAAATTTATGGGTATTTAATTTTTAGTCTCATACCTAAATTCATGGATATATACTGCCCATACCTAAATCCACGGATATCTATAACATAAGTAAATTAAATTAAATTACTTAACAATATTATTTATTGTGTAATAAAATACTCAAAAACTAAAATTAGATACAAATAATATATAATTATTCGCAACATGACGAAAATATAATAGTTTTAAACCAAAAGAAAATTAGATTTAGGATTTTTCTAAACTAAATTTACTAAAACAATCATCTAAATATTATTAAATATCTAAAAAATTAAATTAAATTATGCATATATGTATACGGGACGCGTAACAGGACGGGGCGATCAGTACCCATACCCGCCCCATACCCACGCAACTGCCCCAAAAAACCCGCTCCATTCAGGGCGGGACAGGTCGGGACGGGGCGGGTCAAGTCAAATTGCCATCCCTACTAACCTGTCAATGGAGTGTGTGGGGTAACTCACTATTAATGACCAAATTACCCTTTATTTACGTGTTCATTTACCAAAGTAGTCTTGAATACTAAACCCCACCTCACCCATTCCATTATTCCAATGATAAAAGACATATATGCCCTTGACTTTTTTAAAATAAATAAAATTACTCGTTATTTTGCTAAAATACATTGATACTTTTAATTTTCTCGAAAATTGAACACTTCTATTCCTATGTTTGTCTGGACCATGTGACCGTTCTGATAAAATAAGACAAAATTACCCCTCAACTTTACTGACAAAGAGGTATTAGTGTCCAGTTTCCTTAAAGACTAGGAACATGGGTGTATTTCAGCAAAGTGAAAGGCAATTTTGTCTTGTTAAAAAAAAATCTGAGTCATATTTATTTTTTATCCTTATTCCAATGCTAGACTCAACCAAGTTGCCTTCTTCAACTCTATTCTAACAGCGACAAGAAATTTGGCAATGAAGGAGAGGGAAACTTAAGCGACAATCAAAATAAAGGAAAAGAAGCGATTGTCTAGTTCGAGTGGCGAGGAGGACGCGACGCCGAAATGAAGTGGCTACGAAGATGTCGATCTCTGCTGTGGCACGGTTGGCAACAGAGTTGGAGGTCTATGATGGGGTTTTCCTAACGTACATGCTGTTAACATGCAAAATTGAGTTCCAACACCGAGAAATATCGATTTCCATGGACAGCGACATCCCTATCGATGTGGAGGACTTCTCGTTGGGATGGGGAATGGCACGACGATCGCCGATAATAACTCAATGGTGGATCTAAAGACTATGATCTTGATGGCTAATGATTTTACACAATGTTGACAAGAGTTGGGGTGGAAGGGTCGCAGTTCGGTCTTGGTGATGGCACCACCCCAAACCTAAGACCATTAAGCTCATCAACAATAGCTTTAAGTGTCCTGCCCTACATTAGGGTTTGGGACAAAATGTTGGTGTTTTAGTTAGTCTATTCTGTGTCATTATTTTTTGTGACAGAGGTTGATGGTGAAGATAGATAATTTCAATGTCAAGGTTCAAACACAATGTAGAAGAGAAAAATAAGATGAAGTAAAGGGGGAAAGGAATTTAAAGCTCCTGTATGTTTTTTTTTTTTAATTTTTGATATTTTGTTTTTAAAATTATTTAATTATGATTGTAAATCATACAAAATTAAATGAAAAATAAAATAATTTCTCAGTCAAGTCACTAACGTAACCTAACGTGATTTTAATGGAAAATAAAGTCTAGGAATAAAATTGAGGGAATTTGAAATTTGAGGGACAAAATTAAAACTTGAGGGTATGTTTAAAACTTTTGATAAACTTTAAGGATAAAAAATATATTTTACCCTAACCAAAAATTAATTATTTTATAATTTTACTAAATTTATAATTAAATTCTTATATTATTTTGTAATTAAGGTCGTGTAGTAACAAAAACAGTTCTATTAGATGTACACACAAACATGTAAAACAAATAAACATTATTCACTCTCATTGCAGGCGCGTGTTTTCACGCACAAAAACCTTTACCTCCAATCATGCAAGTACTCACAACGCTACTGTTGCAGCTCTTCTTCTCCTTCTTCTTCTTTTACATGGACGAAGAAGATGACGATAATTTTGAAAGTTAGTTGACTCCTTATGTCATTTGGAATTGAGAGTTTTGGAGGCGCATATTAGAAATTGATGGTTTTTTAAATTGATTATTAGAAGCGTGTGGGCAATTGACAAAACACTTGGTTGGCTATGTGTTCATTAAAATCATGTGTACTTATAACACAAAATAGCGAGGTTATGTCACAAAAAAATATATACTCAAGTTAACAAAATATTTTATTTCCAACTTTGAATATTCTATAACAATATGCTAAATTACTAAAAATGACACTTATCTAATTTTCAAAATTTTAAAATAGCATTCTTCATCTTCTTTCTTGTACTTCGAAAAAAAGAGAGGAACATTTTTTTTTTCTGTCGTTTTTCGATCTAGTTTAGTCACAAAAAACCGGTAGATAGAAACTGGTCAAAGAATCGTGAATCGGTAAAATAGATTCAGTTTTATGATATAAAATAATATTATTATATTTTAAATTATTTTAATATATATTTAAGTATATCGGTCCGATGATAGTTCGATTTCGGTCGGATTCTTAAATTATTAAACCAGTCACCCTATCGGTTCATTGATCGATTCGGTTCTCGTAACTTTGGTTTTTTATAATGTTTTGAGAATTGGACTGCTGTTGGTTCGATCGAAAAATCGAGAATTGGTTTACTATTCGGTTCGGTTCAAGTAAAAAAATTGGTTAGCAAAAAATGGTTAAAACTGGTTAAATTACGATTAACAGTGAATAGGTTAAAATTGGTCCGATTTTTTTAAAAATAATAATATTATATTTTAAATTATTTTATTATATATTTAAGTAAATCAATCTTACTATAATTTGACCTTGCTTTTCATCTTTATACTCTAAACTCTAAATCCTGATCAAATTTTTAAACAATTGAACCACTTACTCTACCGATTTAATGACTAGTTCGGTTCTCGCAACCTTGGTTTTTTAGAAGTATAAGAAAAGAAGAGAGAAATAACTATTTTAGAATTTTGAAAATAAGAAAGGTATCTAATTTAATGATATAGAATAACTAATTTTTTTAATGGTAGAAACTTAATTATAAAATTAAAAATAATATAGAAACCTAACTGAAATAAAAAATATAATAAACTAATTGAAAGAAAATATAGGGCTTAATTTCAAATTTGATAAAATTATAGAAAGTAGCAGATTAATTCAACAAAAAAAGAACTTACTTTTAATGAACCGTTAGTGTAAATAAGTTTTATATATGCATCGAGTTAGGTAACAATAGGTTAGCAAAAATAACTATTTTTAATAAAAAATATTAATAACCAACAAAGAGGTAACCGATAATTAGCTAACATTCTTCCCCGAAAGGTAGAACATACGAAATTTAGAGAAACAGATTATTCAAAATTTAGTAAAATAGAACATCTAAAATCTAAAAAAAAGGAAACATCTGAAATTTAGAAAACAAATAATCCAAAAGTGTGGACTTTTTTTAATTATTGGTTGATATTGGCTGAATTTTCATTAGTTATTTAGCATTATTGTTTTTCAATTAATCACGTGAATGATAAATGAAAAAAATGAATGTTATTAGATGACTGAATAAAATGTTCTATACTACCAATACATAAAAAATAATCTCTAATAAAAAAGATTTAAGTAAAAAGATTTTTAGAGGTTTTATTTAAATAAATTCACAATAAATGCATTTAGATTAAAATTTACATATTTCATATAATTTTTTTAATTATTAAAAATAATAATGCATGTAACGTTAACTAAACCCAATTTTTTTAAAGAAAAGTTTAATTTTTTATAGTGTATAAAAAGTTTTACAAGATTATTCAATTAGTAATATATTTAGGGTTTGTTTGGATGAGCTTTTCGTAAAAAATCTTTTTTCGAGCTATCTTTTTTAAAAAATATTTTGCAAAAGTAAAATTAATTTTATATTTCGATATCTCATATAATAATATTTATTTATTTATTAATTATGTTTGGGTACAATAATGTAAAAGTACTTTTTTGTTTGTTTACTATATATGTTAAAAAATCTTTTTTTTCGAGTAAAAAAACTCTTTTAAAAAATATAAAAAACATCTTCTGAAAAAAAAATCTTTTTTTATTTTATTGGTGCTTTTACTTTTCTATTAGAAATTATCTAAACATGTTAAAAAACATAAAAATATCTTCTTTTGTTAAAAATAAAATTTATTAGCCAAATAATAACATTCAAACAAACTTTTATATGACTTTGAAGCAATAAATTTAAAAATTAATTATTTTTTTAATGTGAGGACAATACATAATTAATATTATTATCTATATAAAACACCGATGATACATACGAATTAAATTCTAAAAAGAATAGCGTGCTAAATAGATAAGATTTTAAGTAATTATATCTAATCAAGTTAATGGAATAATTTATTGACAAAAATCATTTCTACCAAAATTCACTCACAAAAGAATGCACCTAATAAATCACACATATCTTTATTGTGGAGTTAATCATTAAGATTTTCTTTAAATTTTTAGTTGGTGGATAAAATTACCCATGAATTTTAAAAACGATAAAATATTTCTCAATATTATTAAAATGCGACAAATCTACCATAAATCAAAATGTGAAAGTTGATCGAATGATGTTAAAATGAATAAATTTGTCATGTTAATCTAATATTGAAGGACATATTATCATTTTTAAAATTTATAGACTTTTTTTCTTCAACGAATTGAAAATTCTGAGGCAATTTTAGTGGTTAACTCTTTATTATAATTCTCACATCTAATAAAAAAACATGATCTCTTAAAAGTTTAGGAAGCGGACCAGGTATAATTGGAAATTTGGTGTTCCTGTATTTTTAGCCGTTGATCTTAATCATATATATATTTTATAATTAAAATCAATTAAAATCAACGGCTAAATACAGAAACACCGAATTTGCAGTAACACCTGATCCATTTCCAAAAGTTTATATATATGGGATATCTCTCACCTTATAAACTAATTTTTGGAATTAAGTTAAGATTACTTAATCTCAATTTTATTATATTTTGGGTTAATAATGGTCAAATTAGTCCATCAAAAATAATTCGATTGTCAAATTCATATTCATTCTTCTGTCACTCTATTAACAATTTTCGTTAACAATTGTCTAGATAGAACGTTATTAACGGCTAAAAATGATGTTGTTTTGTATGATTACTATAAATAAAAAACTTAAAGAGTTGTCGTCATTATTCACGAAAAAATAAGGTTGCGAGAACCGTACTGGTCATTGAACCATTAGAATGACTGGTTCAATGATTTAAAGGTCTAATCCGAATCGAACCATAATTTGACTGATTTACTTAAATATATAATAAAATAATTAAAAATATAATATTATTTTCTAAAATTTTATTTTTTTTCATAAATTCGGACTGATTTGACCAATTCACTGGTTGAGTGTTGATTTTACTGGTTTTCTATTACTCGATTTTTACTTGAACTGATCGATAAGGGGTCAGTTCTCAATTTTTTGGTCGAACCAGTCGATTAATCCGGTTCTCAAAACATTGTGTAGAAGTACAGTGTTTTTTCCCCAAATAACCTTTATAACATGTTTTATGTTGTCAATCGTTAACAAAAATTTTTAATAGAATAAAAAAAAATATAATTTATTTTTAAATTTTTAAAATTATAATTTAATTGATAAAATCTTTTAAGAATAAATTTCACGAAAACTTATTTTTCAGAAACTAATTTAATGATTAGCCTACTATGATTATTCTTCTTCCTTAGCATGGATGGTCACGGAGTGTTGGAATTTTTTTTAGTTTCATTCACGTTGTCAACACTTTAAATTTTTTTTCAACCAACATATAATCATTTAAATTTTTTGTTTTTACCCTTTTACCGTATCAATATCATCATCTTGTTGGACTACCATGCCTCATCGTACCACCACAATTATTTGATTTTTTAAATTATTATTTCCGCCACAAATAAGATGAAGAGAAAATAACATAAAAGGTTAGAAAGAAAAGAACTCACATGCAAATATGCAATAAATAATAATAGCCTTGTTTTGCCATTTCCACCATCTTCTTTTTTCGTTTTAGTTTCTGAGTTTCATGGTGGTGATTGGTGAATGGTGATGATTCATTATCATTATTCATTAACTTTAACACAACAACAACAACAATATCAAAAACAAAAATCATAGCAGCTAAAAAGAAAATTAAAAGGAAAAAAAAAAGAAAACCCCTTTGACCTTTTTAATTCTTTCTATATTTTCAATTTTCTCTCTCACATTCTCGGGAAAGAAAATTCAAGCAGAAAAAGAAAAATGGTGAGTTTCAAATGTTTATTGCACACTTAATTATTTCTTCGTTCATTTGTTCCACCGAAGTCAGAGAATCGATTTATCACAAATGCAAGCTTCAAATTCGTGAATTCACCTAAATTTATCTCTTACATTTGACGTAATTCTCACATCCCTTCCATGAACGAGATATAGGGTTCCTGCAACCTTGTTCTTCCCCTTTCACGGAAGAAAAAGAAAGAAAGAAAAATTCCGTAAGGTACATTGCATCTCTTGATAAATCACATTGTTCCATGCATTCTTATATATACATGCATTCTTTTTGTTCTATTTGTTTCCATGATAATCTTTGATCTTGTTATATCTATGTGACTCTGTTTAATGTGGTTTTATCAATTGATTAATGTTTTGAAGATGTTTATGGTAATACCAAAAGGATTCTTTATTTGAAAACTTTTTTGTTTTACTTTTGTGTTGATTGGTGGTAGCATAAAATTCATTGTTTATTTCTCATCTTGTTTATATAATTTGTTTCATTCTCCAAAGCAATGCATTGTGTTAGTAATCATTTTATGAATTGATAAAGTGAAGTATAAGAAGCATAGGTTCTATAATGGTTTTAATGTGCAACCTTTGTTTCCATTTAAGCATCAGCATCAACTGAACTTGTTTCTATTTGGAATAAATCATTCAGTTCTAATACACAGGTGATGGTGGACAACTTTTGTGAAGTGAATTTCCAAAATTTGGCTTCAATATGAATCATTTATGATGTAAAAACTTTATCTTTATGAGATTTGGAATTTCACCTCGCTTTTCACTTTTTCTGAATAGAAGTTAATTTTTTAAAGCAATGTGAGATAAACTTGTGCTTAAATTTCTGTGATAAATAATCCATGATATAGTATATAATGGGAGATATTTCTAGTTTTACGAATTTGGATTATGCCCGGACTAAGAATGTTTTTGTTATTGCTCTTTATTTCATGGCAGGTTGGCTAACCTCGTTCCTGAACCGAAAATGTTCAACGGATACTGATTCTCCCCTTGATGGATTCCTCAAAAGGATTCTAACTTTATTTGATTCATCAACTAAGTAGATGCAATGCTCAAGCAATTCCTTAGCAAGCTCCCCCGCAACAAGAAGGCTGATGTTGATGAGTCAACCCGAGTAGACTCATCCACCGAGCCAAGCTCCTCCATGGACGTCCTTGATTCCTCACGTGCTGCTGGTAACCACACGGACCGTGGCAGCTCCTCCACCGTGAAGCGGGCATCTTCTATTTTTCCAACAAGCACAATTTCGGGGATTGAAGCCTTGATCCCTTTCAAGGAAGTTCCAAGCTTGGAGAAGATGAACCTCTTCATTAGCAAGCTAAACCTTTGTTGTGTCACCTTCGACTTCAACGATCCAACTAAAAACACTGTCGAAAAGGACATAAAAAGAAGAACTTTGATTGAGCTTGTTGATTTTGTAGCTTCTTGCGCCGTTAAATTCACTGATCCTGCTATTCTAGCAATGTGTAGAATGTGTTCCATCAACTTATTTCGTGTTTTCCCACCAAATTACCGGTCTCGGCGGTTGTCTGGTGTATCTGGTGCCAGAGATGGTGAGAATGATGATGATGAGCCATCTTTTGATCCTGCTTGGCCACACTTACAAATTGTTTATGATTTATTGCTTAAGTTTGTTAGTTCCCCTTGTCTTGATGCAAAGGTGGCAAAGAAGTACGTTGATCATTCATTTATTTTGAAATTGCTTGAGTTGTTTGATTCGGAGGATCCTAGGGAGAGGGATTGCTTGAAAACCATAATGCATAGGGTTTATGGTAAATTCATGGTGCATAGGCCTTTCATAAGAAAGTCCATTAACAATGTGTTCTATAGGTTTGTGTTTGAGACCGAGAAGCACAATGGTGTTGCTGAGTTGTTGGAGATCTTTGGGAGCATAATAAGTGGTTTTGCTCTGCCGTTGAAGGAAGAGCACAAGATCTTCTTATGGAGGGTGTTGATCCCCTTGCACAAGCCCAAATGCATGGGGATATACTACCAGCAATTGTCCTATTGCATCACTCAATTTATAGAGAAAGAGCCGAAGTTGGCGAGTACAGTGATTAGAGGATTGTTAAAATACTGGCCAATAACCAATAGTCAGAAGGAGGTGATGTTCCTTGGTGAATTGGAAGAAATTCTGGAAGTGATTAACATGGTAGAGTTCCAGAAGGTCACAGTGCCGTTGTTTTGGCGAATTGGATGCTGCATTAATAGTTCTCACTTTCAGGTAAAACTAATGCGTTATACTGAATCCATTTGGTGATACCTTGGATATTGGTACCTCCTTAACCCTTTGCTAGTGCTTCAAATAAGAATTGAATTCATGCCTTGTCTAAAATGTGAAGGAATATGATCAGTTAGTATTTAATCCTGGTTTGCTTATTCTGAATGTGGATGCTAGCCTTTATCTTTCTAGGTAATTAGCATACTTCACATTTCGGCTTAAGAGTTTGATAGTGTTTCTTCCACCATAAATTGAGAAACGCGGAAAACACTAAATTATCCATTCGAGTAGACCCTTTCTTCTACATAATAGAGACAAGTAACTTTTTAAAACACAAGTCCTTGTTTGTTAGTTTTGGGTTGTAGGATTTTAAAGTGTTCATATTATTTTCTTGAATCTCCCATTGGAATCACAACTGTCTTTGTTACCTTTTCTGAATTATTAATTTCTGCGAGCCTACAATGTAAAATTTTCTATCTATATCCATGGTAGTTCTTTTGAAATAAACATCTTTAAGGTTAAAATATGTATATATTGAAGGGGAGTCTTGGAGCAATTGAGTCTTGTAGAACCAGTCACTGATACAATTAGTATATGTTAGTCCATATAGAGAAAGAAGGTATTTATTTCAAGCCTCTGTATGGCAACTATTTTGAAGAGTTTTATCATTCTTCATATTTGCTAAAATATACTATTTTTTTTGGGTTCAACCTGGATTGTTTTAGGTAGCTGAAAGAGCCCTTTTCTTGTGGAATAATGACCACATTGTCACCTTGATCGCTCACCACCGTCAGGTAATCTTGCCGATCATATTACCGGCATTGGAAAGGAATTGTCAAGCCCATTGGAACCAGGCAGTTCTCAACTTAACTCTCAACGTCAGGAAGCTGTTTGCGGAGATGGATGAGAAGCTGTACGTTACGTGCCTCGCTCAGTTCAAAGAGGAACAAGCAATGCTAAGCTCAGAAGCCGAGAAGCGGAAGGAAGCATGGAAACAACTCGAGAAAGTGTCCAGCCATTGATTGGAAACACAACTGTTTTAGTGTCTCCAATTTGATAACCTTACAACACTGTGTATGTATCATAGAGACATAGACCCTCAATTAATTTTTTTTTTCTTTTATTTATTTATTTATTATTTTCCCCCCTCACTTTTAATAGTGAAAAAGTCTCAAGGGAAAAATGTTAATGGCTATAATTGGGAGTGGCTTCTGTTTTTGGGGTACTATATATATCATGCTTTTGATGCTTTTTAGTTCTTACTTCTTAAGCATGGCAGCAGCCACAGAATGTTGTAATTGTAACATTGTTTTGATTACTAATTTTTTAACTTACTGATGCAACTTTTATGCATATCTTAGAAGTGTAAAAATAAAATATAACTGCTTCCTTTAGAAGTGTATTGATTTATTGATTCAATCTATTTGATTTATTCTCAATTCATCATTAGAGGAAACACCTAATCCGACCTATAACCATTATCTTAAGGGACAAAGCGATCCATGTAAAAAAAGCTCAGATCAATCCAGTCTCTTAACTCCATAAGGGTGTTTTTGGGAGAGTGACTAAGACTGGGGAATGACACTGAGAGATTGAAACTGAAACTGAAAATTAATTAGAGATAGAACCTGAGAGATAGAGATTAAACTAAGTTGATGGAGTAGAAATAAAGGTTAGTATTGGAAACTATAATGTTGATTGAGGGTATTTGAGTAAAAAAATATTATTAAAGTTTCAGTCCCAGTCGTCAGTCTCCTAGTCCCTCCTAACTGGAGGTTCTGAAAATACTGAAATTCTGAGGACTAAGCCAGTCTCTGTCCAACAAACACAAGTCTCTATCCAACAAACACAATACTGAATCTCAATCTCTCAATCTCAGTCCCAGTACTCAGAACCAAACGCACCCTAAGACAACAAGACCCTCCGTTACCTTACTCGTTAAAGACTAAGGAAATCTACGAATGTGGCATATTAACCTGTTGACATAGCCATTAAGTGTCTTGTTGTCACCACTCAAATGGTTTGGGATCGATTAGTCCCAATTTCGGAAAAATGAAATGATTAATGATGGATTTGTCCCAATTTTTACAAAATTTGAATTGATTAGGGATCGATTTGTCCCCTTCAACCTCATCTTTATTCTCTTCTCTTTCTCTCTCTTAGATCTCATCATCATTATTACAATAGTAGCAACACGATTACCACCATTCTCATCACTGACATAACCAACTTCAGATTCATGGTTCAAGAATTTACTAACATCCTTTTTCCACCCTTCTCCTTTGTCTTTTGTCGTCACCCTGATCTTCTTGTAACTGATGTTAATATAAGACTAAAAACATGTAAATTTTGAGGAGAGGTGGTATCATGGCCATAATGGTAACACAATTAGGTCTTTAAATGGAAATAACATAGCATATTAGTTGCGAGCTGAGAAAAGAAGTAGAATGATGTTAATTAATGTTTATAGCTTGTAGAAGGAAGGTTAAGTAAGGTAAGGTAAGGTATTTTGACAAAAATGTTAAAGAGAATAATGCTACGAAACCAACGTTAGGGGACCAATAGAAAAGAAGAAAAAATGATATTGGCTACTAAGAGTTTCTCTATTTAATTAGTTGTTTAATATATATTTTAATTAACAATAATTCTAGATGAACAAGAGTTTCTCTATTTAATTAGTAGTTTAATATATATTTTAATTAACAATAATTCTAGATGAACAAGTGGTTTTAGCAACCAAGTGGCTAACCAAGCAAATTCAACCACGCGCCTGATTGTAACGTCTTCTTTCTTTTTGAGACGTGCCAAATTCAATTTTCTGTTTTCATTCGTTCTTCTTCTTCTTAGCTTTGTCCTTCTGTTCTCTGCAACATTCTTGTTTTCATCGTTTGATTCGTGATTTGTGATTCTCGATTTCAACGTTCTCTGCAACCTTCTTCTGTATCGTTCTTTTGCGTCGTAATTCACGTTGTTTACGTGAGGTAAGTTCGTTTTTGTGTTATGCAATGTTGTTAGATTTGATCATTGTTTTTGTTTTTGTGTTTTACATTGTGCTAGAAGAAGAAGAAAAAGAGTGAATAAGAAGCAAATGCGGACATGGAAAAAAGAAGAAAGGAAGAAAGGAAAAGAAGAAGAAGAATGTTTTATTTCTGCCCATTATTGTTTTCTATTTTTTTATAATTAGAATGCAAAAGCATTACAAGTCTCGACCTCCAAGGAAGGGGAAGAACAGAGATATGAGACCATACAAAGTAAATTCAGAAAAGACAATTGCATAAAGGAAGTAGACTAATTATAAGGAATACCAAGTTTAAGGACACAAACTCAATTAACCTATTCAGACTCCATTATAAATACTCTTATCACATTGTCACATTCAACAATGCCATTAGCAACAATGAATAAAATCTACGTCCATCTCTGTCGCGCTATGAACCAAGCAGGCCTCTTTGTCTTATCACAATATAGTTCGGAAGAAGAGATGCAATTTCTTTCCATTTGTTAACAAATTTGAATTCAGAGGGCTTTCTCTATTGGATTTGAAGGTTACTAAATTGTTGCATTAGGTTCAAAAAGTTGTTTCTTCAAACACCAAGTTACATGGCGTACACACGCTTCCTCTGAGCCATTTAACAATGTTCTGTTCAAAGGCCAGAATTCGAATCTCCTCCAAGAGACCAAGGCTCTCTTGAAGAATAAGTTGTATGATTAACTCCAATCCTATTACTACATCTTCCATTTTGGAACCTGCAGAAAAACCATTCAGAAGCTAGGACAATCAAGTTATTATTATTATTATTATTATTGTTATTATTATATGTGTTATCAGTCATATATCCAGCTGCTGCAGGCTGCATATTTCTCCTTTTCTGCTATATAATCACAGCATAGCCACCAGGTTCTAATACATCTACCCCAATTATTGCTCCCTCATAGATTTGGTTTTGGCTGCAACACTTTCTCTCCGTTGCCCTGCGGTCTCACCAAAATATTCCATTCCTTCCAATGAAAGAGAATCAGCTCCCACGCATGGTCACAAGTCGGTTCCTTACCCTAAAAGATTTTAAGGTTTCTCAACCTCCAAATAATTCAAACAGTAGTAAAGAATAGGTTTACCCATCTCTTTTTTGGAATATCTTTAGTTACCATGCATGTTGCTCCATTCTTCAAAGGTATCTCTAATACTTCCTGAAGTGCACCACATTATTCCACCCATATTCAAAGCTTTACACCTTAGATTTTTTTCGAATTTACAATATAGAAATAAATGATCTCCATCTTCTGTTGCTTCTTGACATAGCACGCAGCCTGCATCTTGCCAACCTATAATGTTGAGAGAGGCCAACCTGCTTTTAGTGTCCAGCCTTCCAAAGATTTTGAGCCAAGCCATGATTTCAACTCTAAGGGGGACAAGTCCTCTCCAAATCGCTTCAGAGACATGCCTTGACTCAGCCACACCCAAGTAGGCTCCCTCAACGGTCTTCACGAGAGATTTTATCGAGAATCTACCGTCTTCAGAGAAGGCCCAATGTGCTTCATCTTTGGTACCTGCATGTAAAATAACTTTTTGTGATAGTATATGAAGATCCTCACAGTGTTTACTCTCCCACTCAAAGAAACATCTTCTCCAAGTGAAGTTCCAATTCGACGTTAGCCCATCCCAGAAATGACAGTTTATTATCAACTCCTCTTTCTGTTTGGAGATTTCATACAACCTTGGAAATTTTTCTTTTAAAGAACCATGGTTTGTCAAAGCATCTTCCCAAAATCTCATTGATTCGCCACTGCCAACACATCTCAAACCCCACTCAGCTTTCTTTAATCTTGACATCCTTTCTTACTGTTTGAACAATCTATTTCCACGGCCCATTTGAACGAGGTTATCTATTTTCCATGATGGATTTCTGTGCAGTTTTTAAATTTTACATGAAGAAGAAGAAAAAGAAAAAGATGGTTTTATTTTTGTGCATTATTGGTTTTTATTTCTGCATAGTTTTTTAGTTTTACATGAAGAAGAAGATGTAGAAGAAGGAAGGAAGGAAAGAAAGAAAAAAGAATAAGAATAAGAAAAAGATACAGATGTAGATATGGAAAAAGAAAGGAATGAATGAAGAAAGAAAAATATCATTTTATACTTAGAAGTGTATAGAGTGTAAGATGGTGTCTCCTCTTCTTCATTTGTTGACACCTGTCCACTGACAACTCAATTTAGCCTTGCCATTGCGTGACGCGTGTGTTTGGAAAGAGGGAGAAAAATTAAAATCTGAAAGCTTCAAAAGTTCAATTTGAGCGGGATTTTTTCAAGAAGTTTCAAATTTTGATTCACACAAACCACATTTAAAGTTTTCATTTTGAAACTTTGAAAGAGAGAGAGTTTGGATGCTCAAGAGACCGGAGAGTGGAGATTGGGGAAGTGCCCCAGCCATGCCTGAAGATGCAGCGGCCATTGATGAAGGCGTCGCCCATTTTGCCGGTTTGGAAGCACTGCTTGAAATTACTGCTGCCGGTAACTTTCTCTTCAGCCCGCTTACCCATTCCCCCCATTTTCTTCCCTTTGATAATCTTATTCGTTCAATAGGAGGAACCTACATTGGAAGACCAAAGAAGGTAGCAGTAGTGGTAGCCAGGATTTACCAAACCCAGTGATGTTTAGATTCGCCAATAGAAAGCGAGGACCGGGATATGCAAACCCAGAGCCTTCATGCCCCGAGGTTTGAGAAGCTCTTCTTCGCTCAAGGTCTCTGGAAATGGTGAGTTTTATCTCCTCAATTTCTTGCTTTTTTTTTTTTTTGTTTTAGGGAAAACCAAAGTTAAATTAAAAGTAAGTGACCCTTTTTGTCTTTATTCTTTTTTCTTCTTTGTTTTTATCCTAATGATTTGTGTTGGGTTTTTGTCGAGAATCTCAAAAATCGTAAAAACCAAATGAAAAACTCAACTACAATGAACCAGAAAAGAAGAGGCTTTACCTCCCTTCCGCTTCATCAATTCATTCCTGTGCAGCCTCTCTTTAGTAGTTTTGATTGAAATGAATAAAGAAAAGATTGTTTTGTTTGTTTTAGTTTTGCTAGGAATGGTAATTGATCTTGAAAAGGGGTCAATTCTTTATGTTGATCTTGCAAAATTCTCGCAAAAGTGCTACGAATAGCTTTAATTGTTGAGGAAGTTGTTAAAAGACAAGTAGTAATAGCTTTAATTCAGAGTGACTTG
>JASCZI010181256.1:76758-97233 GCA_036250425.1 Stylosanthes scabra | reverse complement strand
CTCAAGGTACAACCTACATTGCATCTCTCTCTCTCTCTCTCTCTCTCTCTCTCTCTCTCTCTCAGACACACACACATCAATGCACGCTGCCTCTGATAGAATTTCTTTTTAAATTTTAGGTAAATTTGTTTCCATGATTAATCTGTGATCTTGTCATAACTATGTGTGTAATGTGGTTTCAATTTTTTTTTTCTCTGCTTCTTCACTCCGAGAAGTAATGGCTTTTAAAAGCACCAAGAATTTTGAAGTGGAAATAGGGATTTAAGTCTGCACTTTCCCAAATCGGGACTCATGCACTTTTGTAGATGCTTATGGTTTCATTTGGAAACTTTTGTCCTCTTGCTTTTGTGTTTGATTGGTTGTAGCATCAAATTCGATGCTTTTATAAACTTGCATGTTACGAAATTAAGTTGCTTATATATATAGGATAGGTCTGGGGTTACTTTGCCTGAGATACCTTGTTTACCTAATAAGCAACTATCAAGTGTAAACTTGGTGAAATATAGTGTAAGTTTTCTTTTTGGTTCATCAAGTTATATGAAAAAATTAGTAATCTTGCAAGTTGTGGCCACCCATTTGGATAGGTTTCTTTGTTGGATATGGGGATTTGCGGTGGTTGAGGATCCTTTCTTATTTAACTAGCTGGTCTTGTTTTTTTTAGATTTATGTATTTTCCTTTTAGGAGAATTTTATTATGACTGTATATTTGTGTCATATCCTTTATATAATCTATTTCCTTTTCCTAATCAGTACCATGTGTTAGTAATCATTTTATGGCTTGATTGTTAATGTGAACTAGAAGCAGCATGGGTCCTTTAATGGTTTTAAACGTGAACGTCTTAAAGTGTTAGCTTCCAAGACATTTCCAATGTCTTCTTTCAATGTGCGTCTACCTTTGTTTCCATTTAAACCTCAGCATCAACTGCAATTATTTATTTGCAATATCCTTTCAATGTAATGGGGGACAACTTTTGGGAATTGAACTTCAATGATTTGACTTCAATTTAAATTGGTTTATGATACCAAAGCTTTTTTCTTTATGAGATTTGGAGTTTCACCATGTTTTTCAGTTTTTCTAAATAGAAGTTTCTTTTTAAAGCAATGTAAACCCATGATATATAGTATACAATGTGAGATATTACTAGTTTTAGAAAATTGGATTGTGGCCAGACTAAGAATTTTTTGGCCATTGCTATTTTATTTCATACCAGGTTGGCCAACCACGGTTCTGAACACATAATGTTCAACCCATATCGATACTCCCCTTGATGGGTTACTCAAAAAGCTTCTAAGTTTACCTGACTCACCAACTGGGTAGGCACAATGCTCAAGCAATTCCTCAGCAAGCTTCCTCGCAACAAGAAGCTCGATGGGGTCTTGGACGAGCCCAGCCGGGTCGACTCATCCTCTAGGCCGAGCTCCTCTATGCACAACCTTGATTCCCCGAGTGCTCCGGGGAAAAACCACAACCGGTCCCACACTGCTGCAGGTGGCAGTGGCAACTCCTCTGCTGCAAAGCGCACGTCTTCGGTTTTTCCAACCAGCACCGTTTCGGGGATTGAACCCTTGGTCCCTTTCAAGGACATTCCAAACTCGGAGAAGATGAACCTGTTTGTAAGCAAGCTCAGCCTTTGTTGTGTCACCTTTGATTTCACAGACCCTAGTAAAAACATCATGGAAAAGGATGTGAAAAGAAGAACGTTGATTGAACTGGTTGAGTTTGTGGCTTCCGGCTCTGTTAAATTCACTGAGCCTGCTATTCTAGCCATGTGTAGGATGTGTGCCATTAACTTATTTCGTGTTTTCCCGCCGAATTACCGGTCCAGCCGGTTTTTGGGTGGCTCTGGTGGCAGTGGAGGAGGAGGTGGTGGCGAGAATGATGATGATGAACCATCTTTTGATCCTGCTTGGCCACACTTGCAAATTGTGTATGATTTGTTGCTTAAGTTTGTTAGTTCTCCTTGTGTTGATGCAAAGGTGGCAAAGAAGTACATTGATCATTCATTTATTTCAAAACTGCTAGAGTTGTTCGATTCAGAGGATCCTAGGGAGAGGGATTGCTTGAAAACCATAATGCATAGGGTTTATGGTAAATTCATGGTGCATAGGCCTTACATAAGAAAGTCCATTAACAATTTGTTCTATAGGTTTGTGTTTGAGACTGAGAGGCACAATGGGATTGCTGAGTTGTTGGAGATCTTTGGAAGCATAATTAGTGGTTTTGCTTTGCCGTTGAAGGAGGAGCACAAGATCTTCTTATGGAGGGTGTTGATCCCTTTGCACAAGCCCAAATCCATGGGGGTATACTTCCAGCAATTGTCCTATTGCATCACTCAGTTTATCGATAAGGAGCCGAAGTTGGCGAGCACTGTCATTAGGGGAATGTTGAAGTATTGGCCTATAACCAATAGTCAGAAGGAGGTGATGTTCCTTGGGGAATTGGAGGAAATTTTGGAAGTGATTAACATGGTAGAGTTCCAGAGGGTCATGGTGCCATTGTTTTGGCGAATTGGATGTTGCATTAATAGTTGTCACTTTCAGGTACAGTTGTTTAGTTGAGTTATACTGAATCTATTTGCTGAGACCTTGGTTATTGTTATTTGCTTAATCCTATGCTAGGGTTTAAATAATAATTGAGTTCATGTACTTTAGCTTGTCTATTCTTTATAGTAGCATTTAGTTTTACATTATTAAGCAAATTTGCTCTTATATTCTTTAAGATGTGTAGGAATTCGATTGATTTCTTCCCCCTTATATTGAGAAAGGCTAAAACACTGAATTATCCATTTTAGTAGAGCCTTTGTTCTTCTTAGAGACCAGTGATGTTTTTCATCAAGTTGAAAGTTAAAACATTGCAATTTTTGCTTCGAGATTATTCTCTGTTGCCCTTGTTTGTTAGATTGTGTTACCCTTGGGTTGCAGGATTTTAAAGTAGTTCATATTATTTCTTTAGAGCTCTCGATGAATTGAAGTACCTATCCTAGTTCTTTGAATCTATCATTTAATTATCTGATAATTGTAACATAATAGTGAATAAAGGAAGTGAAGTAGTCAGATCATACTCTGTTAACCATGCAGTATTCTCGAAATCCTTGATCCATACTTGCTGTAGGGATTTCATTACAAAAAGGTTACACTTGTAGAGGCCAATTTGAAATTTTAATTTTTGGGTATGTACTAAAATAAAGATTGCTGAATTCAAGGACTAAAATTTTATTTTAATTTTTCTTAATATTTTATCGTTCGACTTATTTGCTAACATGCTATTTTTTTGGCTGAACCTGGATTGTTTCAGGTGGCTGAAAGAGCCCTTTTCTTGTGGAACAACGACCACATTGTCAACCTGATTGCTCACAACCGTCAGGTGATCTTGCCGATCATATTTCCGGCATTAGATAGGAATTGTCAAGGCCATTGGAACCAGGCTGTTCTCAACTTAACTCACAACGTTAGAAAGATGTTTGTGGAGATGGACGAGAAGCTGTATCTCTCCTGCCTAACTCAGTTCAAGGAGGAAGAAGCGCTGCTAAGCTCAGAAGCTGAGAAGCGGAAGGAAGCTTGGAAACAGCTTGAGAAAGCGGCCAGTCTCCAGCCAGTGATTGGTAACACAGCTGTTTTAGTTTCTCCAATTTGATAACCTTAAAAAAATGTGTATGTATGATAGACCTTCAATCAAATCTTTTTTCCTTTGAAAAGAAAAGGTTCAAAGGGAAAAACTAGGTTAATGGCTGTTTTAACTGGGAGGGTGGCTTCTCTTTTTGAGGTCCTAAATATATATATGTATGTATCATGCTTTTGATGCTTCTTAGGCATGGCAGCCAAAAAATGTTGTAACATGTAACATGGTTTTGATTGCTACTGTATTGGTGCAACTTTTGCATCCTTCTGATTAAAGTGATGAGAAGGCACCATGCAGCAGATCAAACAATTTTCTGTATAAGCTATTTCCATAATCATCTCGTGTGATTTTTCATTCCTTAGAGCTCCTTCAGGTTCAATGTATCTTTTAGTTTAGATTAAAAAACAATTTATCTTTTTGTTTATATATTTGTCATTCTCATATTTAAGTGTATTGTTTATCATTTTTCTTAATTTACTTTTTGTTCTCACTTCCATTATAAAGTAGTTATTATATAAGAATATTTTAGTAAATAATCTAATAAATAGTTTCTTATTTTGAACTTCTTTTAGATAGTGTGAAATAATTAAGATGATAGTTATTCTTTGCATATTATGGTAAATAATCTAATTAGAAACAAGAAGGATTTCCACAGGGAATGTTTCATTCAAGAGGTTCCAAAACATGTAACAGCCACACTGCAAGTCTTTGCTTTTTTTAGGCTGAGTAGCTTTTACTTTTGCTTGGAGGTCCCAGTTGTCATTCTCCCTGATCAGATGTTGAGTCACAACTATAGCTCCGAATGGAGTGGATGTCGTTGGTACCAAGAAAGGGTATTGAGAACTGACTATTGGGTGAGTAGTCAAGAATATGTGAAAATTCTAAGGTGCTTACTATGGGAAGAGTAAAAAAATGAAGAGATGAAAAGAAATCAAATCAAATGGTCAAAATATTGCAAGTCTTGTCAAAGTTTTATACACATTTTAATCCAGTTATTTATAATTATTCTCTTCGTACTCTTCACTCTTTTTCTCTTCACTAAAGAACTCTCTAAATTCTAATATCATGCCAACAAAGATTAAACTCATCTAACTTTAGAGAATAATGTAGTGCTTTAATCACTCTTAAATGAAGATTGGTGGAATATAAAATAATTAAAGTTATAAAATTAATGATAATTAAAACATTACTTTACAACTTTATCAATTTAACAACTTTAGAAGATTTTTATCCGCCAACAAATGCCTTCCTACATGACTACCCCTTATCGACACTCCTCCACACCCATGATGGATTAATTCCGGCATTTGAAGGAAGAAACAATTGGTTATGGAAATGGTTTCGAAGGTGAGATTAAGATTATATCTCATGGAACATAAATTTGTAGAGATTGAGACAGGAGTTAGCAGATTTCCTTGCTCAGCTAACATATCTTAAGCATGTGATAAACTAATTATTTACTGTATTTGGAAGGAGAATCTAGAGAAAATTCAAATAGATATATGAATATGATCCAAATTATATCTTTTATAAGTAAGATATTTTAAGAGAGACATTGTTTAAGTTAGTTATAACTTTAGCCCAATCTAGCAGCTATATTTATCTTTAAATACTGTATATGTCACTGTCCAAAAAAAAAAGAACTTTGTAGAAAAAGGAATGAGAATGATTCTCTTTAGCTAGTTTTTAAAGCCAAGGCCTCCTTCTCCTTTGGCAAATTCCATTCCCATCCAATCTACACCACAATCCAATTCGCTCGACTCAATTGCAAGAATAAATGATTCAATTTACATTTGTTAGAATTCTCAATCCAACAACCCTAAACATAGGAAGCATAGAGGATTGTATTTTATTTTATTTTACTTCTTTGAAAAATTCCATATTATTTGGTTCCAAGTTTTGAGATAGTTCGATGGCAAAACATAAAATAAATAGAAAGTGTTTTGGATGATGGAGGATTCTAGTCATCATCCAAAACATGTAGCAGTGTTGTGTTGTGCTAGGGGTAAATTTAAATTCGATTTCAAATTTTAGAGGCCAAATTAAATATTAACCGGCATAAAATTGAAATGTAAAAATTAATTTTATATTAAAATATAGAGTTTAATTTTACAGTAATGCTACACATCCAAGCATTTACTCTAATCAAGTCCAACCAAGCAAAAAATAACCACTCCCACATAGAGAACGTGGAAACACGCGCCTATTTCTTCTTCTTCTTCTCTGCTGCAGCGCCTCTTCCCCCTTCTTCTTCTTGTTGTTGTCGCCGTCGTCGTTGTTACCGCCGCCATCATCGTCATTGTCGTTGCTGTCGTCTCTTCTCCGTCCTCTTCTTTTTTCTCTTCTTCGTCATCTTCTTTCTTCCTTCTTCCTTCTTTGAGTTCTTGCATCTCATGCCAATGTTAATGTTGAGATGGATAATGAAGAAGAAGAAGGATTTGAAGATGAATTTAGGTTGAAGGTGAGAAAAAAACAGGGTGAGGTTTAAAGGAATGAATTAGAAAGATACATGGAATATGACATCGAAGACAACATCCCTGGTTTTGATATCTTGCAATGGTGAATGTTAAAATCAGCAAAGTATTATGCATTTGCTCACATGGCTAGGGACATTTTGGCCATCCCGGTATCAACTGTTTTGTCTAAGTCTTTGATTTGTTCTCAGAATTGGTTGAGAACTCAACCGTAGGTCCCTGATATAAAACAAGAAGTTGAAGAACAAGAAAAACTTGAAGCTGGTAAATATTGTTTAAATTTTCTTATACTTTTAATGCTTTCCATTTAGTTGGTTATTTATTTTTTCTTTTAGTAACTAATACACTTTTTGTTATTGTTGTTATTATGGTTATTTGATATTGAAATTTTAGAACTTGCTAAGTTAAAAATTTCTGATGCTTCTGGTGAAGTTAGTGGTGTTTACAATACTTTGAGGTAAACACTTTGTAATTTATTGATTAATTTAACTTTAAAATTGTTATCCTTTAATTTAATTTCGTATCCTTTATTCTATCTTTTTGTTTGTTTGAAGGAATCAACTACTCTCATCATAATGGATGATGATGGACTTGTTTACTGGACTCTAATGAAGATTATGGAAATGTTTGGACATGATGACTACTTGTGAACATTTCTTTTAGTTTGGAAAGATTTGTAAACATGTAGATTTGCTTATGGTGTTTTGTTTATGTTTAGCTGTTTTTACTATTTGGTGTGGTTATGGACTTATGTTTTTGTAGAATTCTTAGCTATGTTGTGTGTTATGACTGAATGTGTTTTAATTGGTAAAGACTTGAATGAGCTGAAATTTCAATTTAGAATTTAGTTTTTTTTTTTAAACTTTTTTTTGTAATTTTTTTGAATTTTCTTGTTTAATTGGGTACCTGATTATCCGAATCGAACCAACCCACTCTCTATCGGGTTTGATTGGTTTGGGTCCAAGCAAAAAAAAAATGCGAAAACCAAACCAAACCGAACCGATTAGAATTTAATTGGTTCGGTTCCATTTTCACTCCAAAACTGATCCAAACCGACCCGTGCTCAGCCCTAGCTGCTCCTCCACCACTTTCTCTTCCTCCTCATCCTTCTTTCTCTTGCCACTGTCATGATTGTCACTGTCGTCGTCGTTGCCGTTGCCGCCGCCGCCGTTGTTGTCGCTGTTATTGTGGTCATCGTCATCACTGATGTCATTATCGTTCTCCTCCACTTCTTAACATATTGAAGAGAAGAAAGAAAAAAAAACCGCAGTAACAAAAGGGGAAAAGCGTGCGTGAGAAAGAGGAGCTTGGTTGGACTTGGTTGACAAAATCACTTGGTTGTGTATAATTATTGTTAATTTTAATGTACTAACAGTGTAAAGAGTTTTATAGAGTCATTCAATCAGATTCATGCATTTATATGATTTTAGAAGTAGTGAATTTGAAAATTAATTACTTTTGATGATGTGGTAATACTTGATTTGATGTATGTGTAAAACTTTTACAGGATTAAATTCTTAAAATATATTTGAACCTTAGAAATAAAATTAAAATAAGAATTTAATTTTGATGCTCTATTCTCCATAAAGTAATTTTACACATATATCTAATTACGTAACACATTAGTAAAAAAAATTACCTTTTGCATTGATCGAACAAATAGTCATAAAAAAAGGATGTAATTAAATTACGGTGTAAAACTTTTTACACTATTCGTGAATCAAAATACTAAACTCTCAAAATAAATTAAAGTTTAAGAATTGTTTCTATGTGGATTTGTATGGCAGAACCAAAAGGTAAAAGCCACAATATTGAGCCTCAAAAGTGAACATAGTCCAAGCTAGGGTCCTCTCATTGACCCGAACCATGGAAAAACCTTCTACTAGAAGCATGTCCGTGCTATGGCTAAGACATGTGATCAAGTGGCAAATTTTTTGCCTCTACAAGCAACCACACCAAGTTTAGTCCCAACATTGGCTAGTGAAAATAAAAGAATCCTTCGAATTAAGGGTGGGTAAGACTTTAATCCATATAAAAAAAAAAACTGAAAAAATCTTCTACAAAAAGCTAATGCTATGTCATATTTGAGGATTTATTGACCTCCTAAAACGTTGCATAGGATTTTGAACCCATGAAAGAAATAGTATGGGTGCATAAGCCCAAAATAAGAAGGAAATAAAACTTCTACCTAAATGGATGCAAACTCGCAGCTGAGGTAGTGGTCAAGTGGTGGAGAATGATCTCCTAAGAAGCTGCATATGAGAGGTTGGGTGTTCGATCCCTAGCAATGGAATGTGATGGAAAAAATATGTGTGTGAGTTGTGATGCCTAGTATTGGGGGATGTCCAATACATGACCAAAAAAGAAAAAGGATGAAAACTCAGGCGCCCAAAGTTTGAGTTTAGAGTTAGAGCCTATTCATGCAAGACAAATAATTCCTTGTCATGCATAATCACCCCTCGAAAGAAGACATAATCATTTTCATCTACAACAATTCCATCCAACCCAAGTCTAATGACCAACCATGAAAATTATCCCGCAATTTTACTCATCCTACTTGAACTCTTGATAAATTAGGTATTAGAGTTTTTTTAACAGTTATCCTTTAATTTTTTTATTGGATTAGTTTGTAACCCACAAGGTCCCAGTAAAGGAGTGAATATGTCTTACAAAAATCCCATCACAAAAAAATAAAACAATCATAAAACAACACAAAAGAAATAACTCTATAGAGGCTCCGTGTCATATTACACTAACTTAGATCAGCAAAATACAAAAGAAAAGGAAATCAAATGAAAAGGAAAATAGCATAGCAGTAAAGATCATCTTAAATATCATTTCCACCTCCTCTCTTTTTGGGGTTGTTTAACGCCTTTCTCATGTCCTTCTCATGCTCTCACTTTTTACTCTTTAGTAGCACCTGATTTATAGCCTCAACAGCATTTACATGATGATTTCTAAACACCTTTTCGTTTCTTGCACTCCAGATTGTCCAGATGGTAGCAAAGAATGCAATATCCTACATTCCGGTGGAGTCCATTGGTATTTTACAACCCATCCAAGACTCAACAATCATTTTTACATCCTTGCTAAGCCCAATGTACATTCCAAGCACTTAATGGGTAGCACAAAAGTTTCCATGCAAATTTGCCTTTAAAGAATAGATAAAATACAATTTCAAATTTTTTATCACACATAACACAATCTCATATTCTCTTTCAGGATACCACATTTAACTAGCTTTTCTATGGTATTAAATTTTCCCAAAATGACAAACTAGGTTAGCAGTTCGACTCTCGGAAGAATAAGGCCACACCATAAGAACTTTGTCAAGTTATATATATTCCTTTCAGTTCGGTCCTCCATTTGCTTATATACAACCTGCAGAAAGGATCTAACAAAGTATTTCTTATCCTTGGCATGCAACCATATCAATTTGTCCTCCTCTCCACTTTTTACTCCCATTCTATTCAAAATCTCGAGCAACTCCTTCAATTTTTCTTCCTCCCACCTCCGCAGCGTTTTTTCCCATGTTAAACTCCATACTCATGATAGACCATTTCATAAACCACATTTCTTTCTGTCTTTGATTGTTCATTAAAGATTATATATAGCCTAGGGAAATTTTCTTTTAGAACCCCTGCTTTTAGTCACTTATCATGCCAAAACGTTACCTTACTACCATCTCCTACCACAATTTCAGATCTAGTTTTGAAAATTTCTTCAAATTCTTGTTTCTGCATTCCCACCCTCATAATATCCTTCCACACCCCACCTCATGTGTCTTCTATCTCCCTTACTCCATTTAATTTTGTCTCTCCCATATTATTACACAATCTAACAACCTTCCTCCACAAGGTACACTCATCCCTATCATATCTTCACCACCATTTAAACCCCCAAACTTTTTTTGATTTTACACTATCTCCCATTTCACCCACGACATACTTCTCCTCCGATCCCTTTTACCCAGAAGAACTTACTTTGTAGTGATATTATTTTCTTTATAACTGTTCTTGCAATTTTAAATAAACTTAGATAGTACATTGGTAAACTATTGAGCACACACTTAATCAGAATTAGTTTACCAGCTTTTGACAAAAGTTTACTTTTCCATCCACACAGTCGCTCCTCGATATTTTGTATAACGGGCCTCCATGTTTCCACTCTTCTTGGATTTGCACCCGAAGGAATCCCCATGTATTTTATTGGAAGCTTGGCACTACAGCAATTCAGCAACTTGCATGCTTCTTCAGTCTTCTCCTCCCTTAGATTTATATAATGATTGCTGATTTCTGAAAATTAATTTTCAGCCCTGAGATGATTTCAAATCCCAGCAAGATTCTTCTGTAATTGTTTATTGTTTCAATGTCATACGGGCAAAATAAAATAATGTCATCAGCAAATTGTAAATGCATTAAACATATTCTATTCACACCTATTTCAAGAGGTTTCAAGGATTCATTATCACATAACCTATTCAATAGCCCGTTTAACACTTCTCCTACGAGCACAAACAAAAATGGAGACATGAGATCCCCTTGCCTTAGCCCTCTCTGTAAGGCAAATGGCTTAGTTGGGATATCATTTACCAAAACAGACATAGATGCAACAAGGCAACCCCTAATCAACTTCCTTCATCTACTTGTAAATCCCATTTTTTCATGTACCATTTCCACATAGCCCCACCTTACTCCATCATTGGCCTTTTTAAAGTCTAGTTTCACAATCCACGCCTTCTATTTTCTCAACAAGTTCGCTGTTTCGCATGCAATCAGAGCTTCATCATGAATCTTCCTTTCACTTACAAAAGCCATTTGTACCTGCCCTATAAGATTCGATAACACACCTTTCACTCTTGTAATTATCTTTGAAATGATCTTGTATACACATCCCATCATACTAATTGATCGGAAGTCCTTCAAGTCATTTGTACCGCCATCTTTGAGAGCAAGTCTAGTTGTTCATATGTATTTAGAGGAACATTATCATATTCAATCGCTTTCAAGCCTATTCTCAAATTCATTCTAGGTATCCACTTTGGTACAACAATATTTTTTATAAACAAAAATATACTTTACTCAGTTAAAACTAATCAACTCCACGGAAATTTAAAAGTGATATAGCAGATGTCAAGATAAAACAAGAATTTAAAATAAAATTAAAAAAAAACATTTTCTTTCTATCAAATGTTTCATGGTTGTAACATACTAAAATAAACATAAGTAATATAAACTGTGCATTCTTTTTTCCTTTTTGGCAATTTGATATTACAAACAAATGTTTTCATACAAGAAAAAATCTTGAAACAGCCACAATGGTACAACCTTAACGAAATATCTACTTTGTTGTTAGTACCTCAACTCACTGCTTGAAACCGTATCACAGCAGAAAGCATTCTAGTGTTTCATAATTTATGGTAATTCAATAATCTTAATTGTTGATTTTAATGTGTATATAATTTAAGATAATTTTTAAATTAAAATCAACATTAAGATCACTGAATTATCATATATCATTGAGCACTTGAAATGCTTCCTATAATGTAACAATTTTGATGTTACATTGGGATCTCCAGGATTTTGATACCATCTTATATGTTACAAACAGTAGTAATAAGAAATTACAAAGATCAATTGGTAACATATGTCACTCACAACCGATGATAACATGGTTGTTACTGTACCAGAAATTCCGAAGCCATGCTTTTAAGACTTTAGAGTTGCATTAATTTACACTTGAACTTTGGAAGAGCGATTGCACTGGTTTTGGATTTGGAGGCAGTGTTGCCACACTATTGAACTGTCACAAGAACCAAAATTCAATGTCAAGTGATTATCTCATGAACATTTTTTAGATAACATACAGATAAATGTTATAATATCATTTTATATATAGGGATTTTGGTGCATGATTAAGTTGGGTTAGAGTGAGAATTTGATTGTCATTAAGATATTAAAATATTAGGTGGTTTGCATGAATAAGAACAAAAATGCTAAAAATAGAGAAAATTTAGAAGATTTTAAATGAGATGATGAAAAGGAATCTAAATATAAATAGGCTTAGTATAAACATAGAATAATGATAATGATAAGTAACCATAATCAAAAGTTATAAGTTGTTTAATTCATGCAGCCAATCTCAATTGAGATAGGACATTATTATTGTTTTTGTTTGAGCTGTTGACTTGTATAAACTAAACAACTGATTCCATCTTAAAGTTATTCTATTATATTTTAAAAGATTTAATTTAGAGCATATTCCCATCTATATAGGTGATTGTAAAAAATAAAAAAAAATTAAAAAAAACTACTATATAGGTGATTGAGATAACCACTACATCAACTCCTATATACATAAATGATACCTATTATATATTTTAATTCTAATAAGACGCACAACAGGCATCTAACTTTACTTTTATTGTATCATTTATGTTTTGATTTATCAAAAAGTAAATGAAAAATATAGATTATTAATAATTTTCTAATCAATTTTCAATAAAAAATAAAAAATTTGAAACTATGTTTATAGAATATTTATAATTAGAGTTATAGAACATCTGAAACCTAAAACAATCTTAACCAACTTTATATTTTTTTAGAAACAGAACATTCTAAATCTAAAACCAGAACATTAATTTAAGTTATTGGCTGAATTTTTATTGGTTACCTAGCATTGTCGTAAATAAATATAAATGAATGTTTATTACATCCTTAATTCATTTTTAATCATTTTTACAATATAAAAAAGAATAAAAATTTAATTTTAATAATGAGTTTCCTAAAATTACTTATTCTTAATAATGAATACATTGAAGAGAGATTATATAATATTTATGGAGTACACATTTTTTTCTCTCTACATTATTTGACAATTATTTATTTTTCTCTTTAATTATTTTGTGGTGATATATTAATGTGGAGGAATAGTAATTCTTCCTCCATGATATATATAAGAATATAAGAATTACACTACATTGAAAATTAAATACTTACAATGTTTTGACAAGCGCTGATGTGTAAATTATTCACCATTTTATTTGTTTAATGGGAATTCCCAAATTAGTCAGTCAAAACTTCAATAGTTAACCAATTTTAATTACCAAATTATTCTCACTCTTTTATTTTAATATTTTGTTAGACATACTTGTTACCTGTCAAATTCTGCTAATATTTTGTTTAAAATTAAAATATTCAATTAAAAAAAAAAAACTTGAGAACTGATTTAGAATATTACTTTTTATTAAATGTATAATTACTTAAATAATAAACACCAAGTTTTTGCATAAAAATCCTAGACTTTAAATCCTAAACCTTAACAATTTATATATTGTTATATCTTCAAAACAAAAGTCTACTGCTTGTATATGTTTAAACTTTAAATCAATAACATGTAGTCTTTTGTATATAAAAAGATAAGAAATTAAGAATTACCTTCTCTTGTTTATACTTTTCACGTATGGCATTCAGGGAACTGCCTTTGGTATTGAGCTGCAAATCTACAAGTTCAAGCACAACAGTTTCAAGCTCTGAGGCTTTGTAGTTTGTATAGTGTTCCAGGGTTGGATTCTGCAAAATTTAATCCACATGCTACTCCTTAAATATTCAAACTAAAACATGGATTCAACTAACTAATACTCTTAGAACACTGGTTAAGTATAAAACTATAGGAAACAGGTTAGGTATACCCTGGAGTACCAAACTCCAGGGTTTACAACCGTTGATTGAAGAGTTATAAACCTTTATAGGCTTCAATCAACAGTTGTAAACTCTGGAATTTGGTACTCGAGAGTGTACCTGACTTGCTTCCAAAACTATATTAAGTTGGCACTGAATAAACAATGATATACTTTCCAACAAATTGGATACTAAAAGAGATAGGCTTAATGTTCAAATTTGTCCCAAAAGATATTGTATTTTTCAAATTGGTCTTCAAAAAATTTTGTTAGTCATAGTAATCTCTAAAAGATAAAATTACCAGTCAAATCGGTTCTTTTGCCAATTAACTGACATGTATTATAAAATGATTGGTCGACAATATTGCTAAAATGGCACATCATCCAATTATTTTGTGACAAGTAACACTTCGACACGATATATCATTATCTAATTGGTGGAATAATTGATTTAATTAATAATTGTATATTTTAAAAACTAATATGACTAACAAAAATTTTCAAGGACCAATTTGAAGAACGAAATATGGATGAATTTGAATGTTAACCCAAAATCTCTAATCCTATGTTCTATGTCCATTATTTCCCATAGAAAATTCTTTTGAAACCCTGAGGTGAATCATCTTGCATTTTAAGCAGCTGCAAAGAAAGGTTCATACCCATGGATGTTCTGATTGGTTTAAAGTCCATCTTGCAAGGAACACAGCAGATGCAGCTATAAGGGAAGGCAGATACTGCAAGAAACTGTACTCAACTAGGGTAAGCTCTGCTAAATAATTTGCCAAGAATTCCAATTCGATGCGAGGAACCTGCGAGGAGATTGATGGTTTTGCATTCGGAATCATGGTTCAATTAATCTATAAAAAGTTCTTATAATTTGATCTAAATATCATACCTTGTATGAAGATTGTGCGGCTTGGATGAATCTCCTGAAAGGCAAAAAAAAAAGAAGGATCACCATAGTTCAGTACTTCAGAGAAATGTATATATGCCTAGAACATAGTACATAAATCATACCTCAGAAATGTTTTGGTTGTGGGAACAGATAAATGAAAATGCAAAATGTTTAGAACTTCACTCTCCATTTTCAATACCTGTGAAAATGACATTTATTAGATTATGCTTTATAGTTTATATATACTCTATTCCTACTACCAAATATGCAATACCTCTTCTTTTGTGTATGTGTTATCTGTGATGAAGCAAAATTCCTCCACTCTAGGAGCACAAATCTCTTCATACTTTCTTAAATCCAAAATATGTTGAAAAAGGAAATAGAAAAAGGAAGACATATTAGAATTTCCTAATAATATAGAAAGAATAGACATGATATCTTATATTATCATTTCATGGCTATCAACAAATAGAACCAAGAGTTTGAGGAGTCAAAATATAGGTTTATAATAGAATGATTAGTGTGTCTACATAAACTTCAGTATTAGCTTTTAACAATGTCATATAGAAGAGAGAGCAAATGATATATATATATATTGAGAAATCTGTAAATTTACCAACCCATAATAACCAAAGTATTTGAGTGACTGAAAAATAATTATTATCAATTTATTGTCACCATACTACTCATTATGAGTTTTATACATTTAAGCCTTTATCATATTAAAACTCAGAATTTCTTGGTTTCTTTCATTGGTTTCAATGTTATTTTCATATTTTTATAAAGAAAAAAGTGAAAACAATAGAATTCTATTTTCTATTTTCACTTTGGCCATCATGAAATCTTGAAAACAGAAACCATACAAAATATCCATCCTTTAGAGATTAAGAAGTGCCTATTTATGAGCTTGTGGAATTCAAACTTACGATGCAATGAGCATGCAAGTAACACCAAGCAACTGGAGCCTCTGTTTTTGCATCAATTTTGTTGACAGATACCTATCAATGAGGTTTACTGTAAGGTAAAGAGTATCCGGAACCAAGTTATATTCTTCGGTAACCTGAAACACGATAAAGCCAAGTTATATTCATCAGCAACTTGAAACAACTTATAAGTTATAACAGAAATGTACATAATGTGCCAAGGCCATAAAACTAACCTCCACAAGCCAATCAATCAAAATTCCCCTCATGTTAGGACTGATATCTTGCTGCAACTCTCCCATGTACTTGGTCATTGGTCTCCTCGAAAGCTGGATATACATTTAACAAAAGTTTATTGTCAAATCTTCTTTGCAATGAACCTTAGTATCATTCTGTTTTCCTGGCATTCTTATAGTTATTTCCTGTGTTGCATAAGTATGGCTGCACTGTTTGCAAGAACACCAAGACAAGGATGTGGAGACACGAAATCAATTTTGGTCGAACATGGACTGTGTCCTAAGACATTAAATTGGTGCATTTTATGTCCTTGACAGGAAGGACACAGAAACACTAGTATTTTTTATGTTCTTTTCATTGTACCTATCAATTTTCATAATTAAATTTCTTATATTATTATAATGCAATAAAATAAAGCATGCTGCCTGCTTTTTCAAGAAGACTTGCTGATGATACCCTAACCATATTGTTATAATGCACTCAAATTGTGGCAGCAGAAAAATAGAAGCAATTGAAGCTTACATCAAAACACTATTTAGCAGAAGTTAATGGTAATTATCACCAGCTACATATAACTAAGATCACAAACCTCTGTGACACGAATATTATTGTATATTTCAGGTGCATAAGAACTCCAAACTTCAGGATCCTTTATCTCGGAATCAATGTCCACAATGGCCAAGCAATCTGATGCTCCTAGTTTCTCACAGATCATATCGATGTCTGCAAAATCCAATCAAATATGTGTTTATATTAGGCTTATTTTGAATTAAAAAACAGTTTATCTTTTATAATCAACAACATTCTGAGATGTCATCTTTCTAGTGTATGATGCATCAATTTAGCTATAAATGGGATTTGAGACATCATTGAGAAACCTTTATTTGGAGAGCTCGGATCATCAGATTTTGCAGTGTCTTGTACTGAAAGCGCGTTATCTGTGATACCATGTTCTCTGATGCTATTAGACATACAATGTTCACCAGTGGTGTCATGTGATTCTACCACCCTTATTGTGGATGCTTCTTCAGCTAACTTTGCTCTAACATGCCCTTGTGATGCTGAAACTTCAAATGAGACATTTGAAGCCGGCTTTGTGTTTTTCTTCTTATTAACTCTTCTTGCCTACATAATGAAATATTGAACCAGCATCACTATTTGAGACTAAAAAGATTAAACATACTTGGATAGATTATGAGCGAGGACGTATAGACTTAACTGAATGTCTGTAGAAAACATCTTACACCGAGAGTGCATTAAAAATAGACTTATAAATTATAATACATTTTTATTTTACAAAATTTACCTTATAATGAATGTAATATATCTTAGCATCTTACTAATGATAATGCCTATAGTTATGTAACTCTTCTTGCCTGCATAATGAAAATTCACCATGCACCACCAACTAAAACTTACAAGAACATTTAAGCCTATATTTACACAAATTCGCAACTTTGTAGAACTCAACGAATCAAATTATGAGTGAAGAAGCAAAGGCCAATGAATTTCCAATATTTTTTAAAGGAAAAAAAAAAGACTGATAATTCTAGTTCTACATTTGAAGGTATAGAATAGTGAAGCCTTTTCGTGCATACCTGAAACTTTGAAGCATTATTACTGATGTTAGTTACATCAGTAAGCACTTGTTTCCTCTTATCGAGCGGATCAACGACTACAGAAGTTTTGTTCTCATCAGAACCTGTTCTTCTGAAATTTCCTCTAAGTACATGTTTCTGCTCATTTTTAAAAGATGGTCTTGAGTAGGGTGGTATCCCTCCAACTGATCCTAAGACCTTAGCCCTCGCTCTTGTGATTCGATGTGGACGCTCTTCGACTTTGGCACTGGCTGCTTTATTTTCTTTGTTCATTCTCATGTGCCCAGAAGAAGAGCAACCCCAATTGCCTTATAAGAAAATCTTGCTCATACCTGTTTTTCAAAAATTAAATTACTAAGATAACAGCAACCGAAAAGAACAGTGCCAAAGATTGTTAAAAGAAAAAAAATATATATTTTCGAGAACCAAGAATAATTATCATTAAGATGTCATGTTCAACCATCAGGCTGCATTTTTTAAACCATCCCTCTGTCTAGTTAATGTATGAATCACACAGATTAAGGTACCCTTCAAACATCAAGAAGCCTAATTCTTAAAAAACAAGCTTGTTAGGTGATAACAGATCATGCATTTTACACATAAATATGCAACAATAAAGGTCTTACACATTGTGTTATTCTTTGTACTATAACATCATGACAAAATTATTTTTGCTCATTGCAATATTTCTTTAATTTCTTGACTTGATTGACATTAAACAATCTCTTAAAACTAATAAAAACAAAAAACAAATTGGCTCCTTGATGGCTACAGCATAACCCCCAGTCCCCCACCATAGTCAAAAGTCAAAACCCAAGAAAACAAAAATGAAAATTGAAAAGTAATGCATGGTCCCAAAGTCTTATCCTTCCTTCTTCTTCCTTTTTCCCTTTTCAAAATTTTTCTCAAGACAGTGAACCACAAAAAAGAAAAAAAGCTGCCACGTGCCAATGACCAAATTTGACTTACCGAAAGCAAATCTCACATAAAAACCAACTTTAACGAAACAAAAGCATCATTATCATATCATCAACAGACTAATCTAATATTTTTCACCAAATTTTTATCTAAATACAAGGTAATGCAACTTAATCCCTCAGATCTGTACAAAACAATTCAAAAACGAAACGCGCCTCTATCTGAAAGTTCGAAAACAAACTCCAACCCTAACATTAGGTTAGACCACAAATTGAAGCTTAGCGATCAAATTAAACTATATAATATTGTAGTGATAGATGCATAGATACACGTATGAGATAATGCAGCTGAGAATACCTGCTTGGCAAAGCTCATGCAATAACCTTTAATGGCGGAGATAGATAAATAGATACATGCGAGAGAGAGAGAGAGAGAGGTGGAAGTGTGGCTCTCACTCTTGTTGAGAGAGACTGATCTGTTGTTGCTGATATAAAGGTAAAGAGGAGCGTTGGTTTTGTGAGCGGGACAAAGGAACAGTTCAAATAAAAATAAATAAAGTAAAATAATAATATTGAAAAATAAAAAAGGAAGACAATTAATGTTATTTCAACTCTCCTCTTTTCCTTCCGTTTTTGTTTATCCTTTTTAATGCCTTTTCCAGTTTTCACTTACAATACACGTGAGATTTTATGAGAAAATATTTGTCTTTTTTATTTTGAAAATTTTCAAAAATACGTTTAATTGGATTAAATTTTATTTTTAGTGTTTAAAATAAACTTGAATTTTATTTTTTATATTATAGTTTATAAATTAAATTATTGAATTTTATTATAAAATTAATTATGTAATTGTATTGGTGGTAAAATATTTAAGTAGTGGATAGTTTTACACTTTTACTTTTTGCATAAAAAAGTATAAAGAGCACATGATAACAGGGTGAGTTATTCGGTAGGGCTCCAAGAATGAGCCTTCTATTGAAGCTGGTACTTTTCTGCTATCGTGTAAGATTCAGAGTGGGTACACGTGTAAAGCAAAGCATGTGAATGTTAGCTCATGTAACTAGCTAATGAGTGTGAGTGTGAAGGTCTTTTTGCTAATTATAAATGTGGATATGTATGTGGTCAACGGTGAAATACATAATTGTTTGGGTGCATATTATGATATTGCAATAGTTAATAAAATTTTGGCCCTTTTGGGATTCAATGTCTTATGAACTGGGTTGGGCTCTTTTTTTACTTGACCGGAGATTAAGTGCGCCATAGATGAACTGGACCAAAATATTAGGTTTAATTATTGAATTAGTTTCTTCAAATTTTTAATTACTATTTTTTTTTCAATCAAATTTTAATATTATTTTAAAAATTTTAATTAAGTCTTTATTAACAGTAAACATTAAAAAAAACATTTATAAAATGTGATTTTTTATTATTATCGTATCGTACACTTTGCCTAAGATTTATATTCATTTAAATGTATTTTTTCTTCACATTTCTCATCTATATTTGTTTAAAATATTTTCCAATTGCTAGAATCAAAGTCACATCTCTTTGGCAAGTTTAAAATACATTAAAAAAAAGAAAATATTATTTTGTCATTCTAAAATATAAAAAGATATCATATTTAGGAATTTAACCATTAGTTTTGTGATATTTTGAATTTGAAGATTATATATTTTGTTAATTCTAATGATTTTGTAGGACCTAATTAAAAAATTGAAAACAGTATAAAGATTTAATTAAAAGAAAAAAGATATAAAAATTTAATTAAAAATTTAGTAAAAATATAAGGACTAACAATGTAATTAAACCCAAAATATTATGAGTCCAAGACATATGGATCTTGTATGGCGATGAAAAAAATAAAACACCATTAAAAAAGAAAAGGAAACTGCTCTGAATTAGAATTTTGTGGTAAAAATAAAAAAGAAATTGAATTTTTTTGGGTTAGTTAATCCAATTTCGTGTTAGGATGGAAGACAACATGCAGGGATATTTCATGTTCTCATATACGATTATAAGCACAACTTAACCAACAATCATGGCGTACATTATGATTCAAAATAGCCAGTATTTTGTTTTCTTTTCGATTTTCATTCTTTTTTTCTTTTGGTTAGAGAGTTTCATTCTAATTTTA
>JASCZI010181256.1:47506-76679 GCA_036250425.1 Stylosanthes scabra | reverse complement strand
GGGGTGTGTTCATACTTCATAATTTCCAAAGCACGTGGGTCGCATTATGCTATTAGGCAATTAAATGTGTTCATGTAGGCAAATGAGACAAAGACGGTGAAACCTTCTATTTCCTGGCAAGCCTCAATGGGAAGCTCATTCTTCGAGCCCTACGGAATAATTCACCATGATGACAGAGTCTATGAAAGTTAAGCTAAAGAGTAAATTTCAATAGTAATCTTAATGGCAGATCTTAGAGTATCACGCATTTGCATTGTTCTTATTGGTTTGTATGTAGTCATCAAATGATAGTATTAGCGTTGATGAAGTTACTTACATGATAGAGTTTCAGAACGCTATAACTCGTGCTCATTCCAAGTCCAACTGATTCAACACCACCACAACCATATGTATGTGGCACGGCGTCAATTGCAACTCCCACACGCTGATGACAGAAGTTACGTACGAAGCATCCATCTATCTTCAATGAACTTCAGCGGAACTCTGCCTTCAGGTCTCAACAACTCCATCTCCTTCCTATGAGTTCTCGATGTCCAAGGCAACACACTCATTGGCCCTCTGCCCTCCTCTGCCAACCTCAACAATCTCCAACACCAGCGCCTCAGTTACAATAATTTCACCTCTATCACTCAAGCTTCTTTTGAGAATCTTTCAAGTTTGTTGAGCTTCACCTCCATCTCTCAACACTCATTGCCACATGCATATGGTTAGTGGTGATGAGATTATGAATGATAACTTGTATTCTATTTAGATGATAACTTTGGTTAATTTCGAATAATAACTGTTTTTAATTTCAGACCATAAATTTTTTATAATTTTGGATGATAACTTCTAGTTAGATTTATTGGTATCCTAATAACTCTCTAATGTTAGTTCGGTAGCATAGCTGTTTACATAAACTAGACCGAGACCCGCACGATGCACGAGGTGTGTGAAGTTTTTTCTAATGTAGTTTATTTGAGTTAGTTTTTTTATATGTTGTTACGCTATGCATGTCTGTGATTTTATTAGTTGTATTATGATGATAGCAAATTTTGACAGTAATGCAGTGATAATAAAATTTGAGTTAGTTGTGTTTTTTTTTTGATGGATTTAGTATTGTTGTTTGATGATTCTCCTCCTTTTTTGTTTTTCCTTTTCTTGAGAGTTGTTTCTTTCTTCTTTCTGGAATATGTTGTGTTGAGTATTAGTCTATATGGAATAGTTGATGCGTCCATTTTTTGAGTTGTCCTTTTTTTCTCTTTGTGAGTATTACTTGTTTTATGTTCTAAAGTATTGGTTGTTCTTCTGTGGTCTTTGTTGTCACTAATGTCTTTGTGATGGTATAGTTTTGTGATCCTTTTTTAAGATTGATATCGTTGACCCTTACTTTGAATATAAGTGTAAGGTAGCATAATTTTTTTGTTTCTCCATCAAATAGTACAATGGTCGTTGCACAGTTTGATCTTAAACCTTTAAGTTAATTATGTACCTGTAAAGCAGGATAAGTTAGTAACTTATTATTATTATTTTTTGCGTAGTATATAGAGTTACCTTAGTAGTTGTCTCCCTTTTGGATGCTTTCTTCTTACATTTTCCACATTAAACATCATTTTGTTTGATAATTTCTGCTAGAAAATGGTGTTCCATGATATAATGTTGAGTTGCTATTTTCTTGCAAATGATTAAGAAAAAAAATTAATGATTTTGAGAAAGTAAGAATGTAATATAATATTGTGAATGAGTAAGAGTCTTCTGTAATATATATATATATATATATATATATATATATATATATAAAGCAAGTAAAGTAGCATGGAAGATGTAATTTTATAACAATTATTTTTATTACTCTTTTTCATGTCGGTTATTATTGCTATTGTTATATTTTTAATTTCATATGAATGTTACAATTTTGTTTAGTTTTTTTTTTTATTTATGTATATGTTAAAGGTGTATTAAATTTGCTTTTATATCTATTTTAATTGTACGGTAGATGACCTTTGAATTCAAATGGTCAAATTTTTAAATATTTGAAGTAGTGATCTTTATATATTAAGTAGTAGAATTGTGTATCTCAAATATGATTGATTCTTTGTTAAGAATTGCCACGTAAGCAAAATTGCTCACATGGCAACATTATAAACAACTAAATGCCAAAACCTCATTGTTTGGAGAGTTGGTATTAACTTTTATATATATAAAATAAATTACTCTCTTAATGTCGGTTATTATTGCTATCATTATATTTTTAATTTCATATGAAGGTTATAATTTTGTTTAGTTTTTTTTTTTATTTATGTATATATTAAAGGTGTATTAAATTTGTTTTTATGTCTATTTTAATTGTAACGGTAGATGACCTTTGATTCAAAGGGTCAAATTTTTAAATATTTGAAGTAGTGATCTTTATATACTAAGTAGTAGAATTGTGTATTTATCTTAAATATGATGATTCTTTATTAAGAATTGTCACGTAGACAAAATTGCTGACATGACAACATCATAAACAACTAAATGACAAAATCTCATTGTATGAAGAGTTAGTATTAACTTTTATATATATATAAAATAGATAAAATAGATATGAAGTAATGGAGAATAGCATATTTTGTTTTAAAAAAAATGTACAACAAACTCTTCAAAATATGTAATACTATTAGGGTAAACTGGTAAAGTATGTTTTTTGTCCCTAACGTTTTCGAAAATTTTTAAAATTACCTATAACATTTAATTTGATTCAATTTTATACTCAACCTTTTAAATTAGTTTCAATTTTATCCTTCATATTAATTTTTTGATGGTCAACTGCTGGTCAATTTTATTTTCCCAATTTTACCCTTCCATTCACCTACTCTTTTCTCTCTTCCAACCCACCCCTAACTCAATCTTCTCCTCCAAACCAAAATCAATGGCAGCTAATCCACTGTCCATTCACCATCATCACCTCCTCTTTCAACAATTGAACTTCAACATCAACATCATCACTAATTCAAAACTATCACAACCCTACTCTCGTCAAAGCTTCAAATCTTTAAATCCTCTCGAGTCACACAACCGAGTCGACTCACTCACTCACTCATGGTGACCATCTCCGATTTCAACAAATATAATCACAACGACGTTTGTCATGTTTCTCCATAAGGTCTTCGATTTCGTCTCCCATGAAAGTGATTTTTTTGGAACCGACGCGACCAAGAAAGCGGAGGAGTTGAAGGTTGCCACCATCGCAAAAAATGAAGCGAATAAGAAGGCAGAGAAAAGGTTGTAGGAGGAGGAGCAGAGATCTACTACGGACACCAAGAAACAAGAATCTGTTGCCGCTGTGAATTCCCTTCCCAATTTGAAAATCTTGCTTGTAAAGTAACACTACTCCAATTGATGCAGATGCAGATTATCACAAATTGATGGGTTTTCACTTTTAGTTTGACACGTGAGAGACAGAGAGATGATGGGGTGGGATCAATAGGATGGAAGCTTGTGATAATTTTGAATTAGTGATGATGATGTTGAATTGTTGAAAGAGGAGAAGATGATGGTGAATGGTAGGGGATTAGATGCCATTGATTTTGGTTTGGAGGAGAAGATTGAGTTAGGGGTGGGTTGGAAGAGAGAAAAGAGTAAGTGAATGGAAGGGTAAAATTGGAAAAATAAAATTGACCAATAGTTGACCAATAAAAAATTAACATGAAGGGTAAAATTAAAACTAATTTAAAACGTTGAGTATAAAATTGAATTAAATTAAACTTTAGGGGTAATTTTAAAAACTTTTGAAAATGTTAGGGACAAAAAATATAATTTACCCTAAAATAATATTATTGTATTCGGGTCGGATTGGGCGTGGTGGGTTTGGTGCTTTTGGGCCAAACCTATATCGAAAAGAAAAAGAAGGTCTGAAAAAAAATTTGGATTTCGTTTGGATGTATTGTGATACTAAAATACACATTCATAAAAATATTTGATAATTTTATAGTGAAGGGTTTTTACACAAATAAGTAAAAAGATATATATAATTTCATTTTAAGAATTAATAAAAATAAATTTATATATATTATTCACGTGATAATTACATTAAAATAACAGTAATGCTATATGTATTATGTATATTTATTTTGGCCAATCAAGTCATTTATTATTATGTTAAATAAGATAATATTTTTGATGTCAAATAGAACAAATTAAAAAATAGCATCGAAATAAAATTTTATTTGACATCGAAATAGTCTTCAATTTAGTATAAAATAAATAATTTGATTGGACTTGGTTAGATAAAATATGTATATACCTGAAATTATTCTTAAAATAAAAATTTTTATTCTCTTTGTTATTTATGCACTTCATCACAATAAGAAAGTCCAGGGGCATTGACAAGGGAATAGTTAGAGTCTTAGAGAGCCCATAGATGCAAACCAAAACCATAATCATATCTCTTCTTTTTGTTTCTTTTTTCCTCCCTTTATCGGTGCTGGCGTGCTGCCACCGCACCATCACTGCGTCTTCTTCTTCTTCACATCACGCTACCATCGCCACCCGCACCACTTCCAGTGCCACCCATGCCGCCGGGATAAGACGATTCAGGTGTCGCAGATCTGTGTCTACCTTCCTCTTCTGTCTCTACTTTTTTCTTCACGTCGTCGTGGCAGATATGTGATTTTTCCTTCTTCTTTGTTGTTGTTGTTGTGGTGATGGTGATCGAATGATAATTTTTTGTCAATTTCGGATGATAAGTTGTTCTAGTTGTGGTGTTGGTGGTGGTAGTGGTAGTTAGATGATAATTTTAGTCAGTTTCGAATGATAATTTGACCAATTTTAAAAGATAACTTCTAATTGAATTTATTGAGTTTCTGAATATTCACCGGATGATAGCACTATTGCATCACAATATATGTGCCTACAATATTTACTACATGAGAAAGTAGTTACCTATCTTATTACGATGAGTAATGTTACGGAATAAATATTAGGGGACTAATAGGGAGCCTATGAGTGTAATTAGGAAAATAATAGGTGGTAAAAGAGGAGAAAGAAAAGAAGAAAAAGTCTATTGGCCACTTATTAACTAAAAAATTATGAGCTCCCTAAACTTTCTCTATTACTATATATGCATGATAAAACAATTTAAATATAACTTGTTAGTTAGATCTATTATTATATGTTATATAAACTACTTTATATACTAGACTAAATACATTATCCTATCTTATTAAAGTAATTCGAATATTTATATAATTATATCTTGATGCATTAATAAAGTTATTTAATATGTCAAATAATTTTATGGCCAACATTAAAAAAATAATTTATCAAATCATTTTTTTACCTTTTTTCTTATGAACAAAATAGAATAAAGTAAAAGTTTAAAATAAATGAGAATCAGTAATTACATATTTGCAACTTTTATAAATGTTTCATATGCATATAGTGATATAGTGTATGTATAAGTTTATTAATAGCTTAGCATTATATATAATTTGTTATTAGTATTTTTTATAGTCTGTTTATATGAGTCTGTTTCCTATTTGTTAGGATTAGTTGGCAAGTTAGATATAAATGGGAAGCGTCTGTGATTGCACTTCTTTCAGATTATTCATTCCAAATTTCATATTTTCTTCTCCAATTTTTCTTTGGTTACTTTTGTTGTCTCTGTGTTTTCTTTAGTTCCAAAACTGTAACTTGGGATAAGGTTTCACATGGTGTTATAGTCTGTTTTTCTTCGAAGTATATATAGATAGAGCCATGTCTCTAGCAATTTGTTTGGCTCACCTATTTTGGATAGTTTTTGCATTAGGCTACATAAATCAATGATCTTATTTTGTGACAGTCAATCAGCACGCTATCAATTTAGTGTTTTATGAGAGAACAAAACACATAAAAATTGATTACCATAAGGTGTGAGGAAAGGTGCAGAATAGTTCCTTAAAATTACTGCAATTCCCGTCAAGGAAACAAGTGCTTATTAACAAGTCTCCAACTCCAAGCCCTTTAAATTTGAACTGCATTCTCATTGTAATAGTTGGTGCCTATTATAACATGTAAAAATAGGATGGAATTCAATATAAGTGGCAACGCGGGTTAGACCCGAGTATATATGTGGAGGCAATTATCCCATTAAAATTTAGAAAAAGATTAATAATAATATATATAATGTCCCATTATAAAATATATTTGAATAATTGTTATAAATTTAATTTATTAAGATTAAAAAATCAAATATACTGAAATAAAAAAGCAAATAAATAATAATTGAACATAGTTTTTTTGAATCAAAAATAGTTTATTTCATATAGTTGATTGATTGATTTTAAATTTCAATGTAACATTTTTTTTTGGACAAATTTCAATATAACATTGACAATCCATTTACTATTCCTTAATATATATACATAATACGTTATTGATTTTTAATTTCAATATAACATAAGTTGTTTTAACTCCTTTGATTGGATATTGCCATACATGCATAAGTTGTTTTACACTGCATTGTCTGAATTGATTCTCCATTTAATCAATTTTTTTTGTCTTTACCCTCCAATTATGTGACTGAAAGATTTGATTGAACCACCACCAACACTGAAAAGTGGGTCGAATTGAATTTGAAAACACAATTATTATAATCAAAATCATCCATTATTAAAAGACTTTCCAACTTCCAACTATAACCGGTTACATTAACTTGGTTTATAGTAGTTCTCATCATCACTCATGAGAATCATGGATGGACACGCTAACAAAAAGCCAAAAAGATACTATAATCTCCAACTACACACTTAATCAAACACAACATACAAGAATTTATTCTGTTGTTCCCCGCTCCCCTCATAGCTATATGTAACCACTTTTCCTAAGGATAAAGAAAGGATGAGATTCTAATAGATTGTCATTGTGCAACCCTTAAAAAAAACTTAATGGACAAAATGGGGGCCACCAATACATGATATAAGAAAGGGAAAAATTTCAAGTATATTGAAACACGGGTGTTCCAATAATTTTTAGTAGTTAATTTTAATTTGAGTAATGCTAGAGAACCAATGTTAGGGGATCAATAGAGAGCCAATGAATGTAATTAGGAAAATAGTGGGTGATAAAAGAGGAGAGATAAAAGAAGAAAAAATGATATTGGGTCTCTATTGTCTCTCTAATATTGGCTCCCAAGACTTTCTCTTTTAATTTTTATATATTATATGAGAAAGTCTTGGTAGCCAATATTAGGTAGATAATAGGGAATCAATGTTATTTTTTTTCTTTTTTTTTCCTCTTTTATCATTCACTGTTTCCTTAATTACACTCGTTGACTCTCTATTGGCTCGCTACCCGTTGGTTCCGTAGCATTACTCATATTATATATTTTTAAATTAAAATTAATGACTAAAAATGATTGAAACCAGTGTTTCGATATATTTAAAATTTTTCCGAAAATATATTAGTGTTTATGGGATTTTCTAGAAATTTTAATTAAATTATATATAATATGTTTATTAGTATTGATTTTTAATCCAATTAGGTGTGATTTTTATATGATTAGCAAATTTGCCTTTTCCATTATACATGAATATTGGCTATATATCTCTTATATACTATTACTAATTTACTATATAATATTAAATATTGTTACGGACCGGCCCAACAAGGCCCAATCAACTAGTACATATTCAACTTACTTGGCCCATAGAGTCAATGATCAAACTAAAAAAGGAAAGATTCGATAAGATCATAAAGAGATTATTTCCGAATCTTAACCACCCGCTACTATATAAACTAGGGGTAACATCCCCCAAGGTACGCATTCTCTAAACCCTAACCTCCCATATTAGCCCTAGAATCTCATAATCCTAATTCTGGGATTCTGGAGCTATTCTTCTCATCCACATCAACCATCTTCTTCGGTACCAGCCCTCGGACTCTTCCGAGTGCTTTCCACGGAAGGAACATTCTCTCTCACTCATTCTCATTGTCTATTCCCTCTTACACTAAAGATCCATTGGATCATTGTTTGGTACTCTTGTGCTTAATATTGGTGCCGTCTGTGGGGAACTAGACCTTAGAACCGAGTTGGGAGACGAAAGCACCAATTCTGAACCAAAAGATGGTGGATATTCAGCACAATAACGAAGGCGGTGATGAGAACCGCATACCTCTGTTCACTCCGGAGAAGGGGATGATCCCTCAAAATCAGAACGTCCAACAGATGGAAGCTGCCCTGAGAGAACTCTACGAGAGACAGACTCGGGAAGCGGCGATCGCTTCTAAAAGAGGGAAAATAGGGAACAAGAGTTAAAGCAAAAACTCTAGAACATGCTCTCCTTCATTGATGAGGACGAAGGTGTGGTTCGCGCTCCTGCACGCGGAAGCCGTCGACTGTAGTCAGAAATCCACCCGTAAAAGAAAACAACAAACACCCATTCTCACCCGCAATCCTCTCGGAAGAGCTCCCCAAAAAGTTCAAGTACCCGGTAGATATGGAGCTGTACGACGGAACCAGTGATCCGAAACATCACCTAGATGTCTTCGACAATAGGATGGTACTCTTAAATACCTCGGATGCGGTAAAGTGTAAAGCCTTCACCGTAACCCTAAAAAAGGATGCACTGACATGGTTCAACTTTTTATCTCCCGGAAGTATCAAAAGCTTTTCCAAGTTCTCTGAAAGTTTCCTAAAAAACTTCACCACCTGGAGAAAGCTTCCAAAGACATGTCTGAATCTCTACTCGATCGTGCAGAAGCCGGAAGAATATCTCCGGAACTATCTAGACCGTTTCATTGCTGAATGCACCCAAATTGAGGGATTGCAATGTCAAGCAACCCTGATGGCATTGGTTAAAGGCCTCCGAGAAGATACCACATTCCTGAAAAGCCTTACCAAACGACCACCTAAAACAATGGAAGAGATTCAAGACAGATCTGATGAGCACCTACAACAAGAAGAAGGACAAACAACAATAAAAACTGATCGTGACAAGAAGGAAGCTAGCCGGAAAGACCTTCCACGAGAAGACCGCAGCAGGCGGGAACAGCGCTCCGGTAGATCCTACTACAACCCCCTGAATGTCTTGCTAGCAGCCTTCCTCCATGAAGTGTCCCAAGTGGAGAGGATCCATGCACCACAGGCAATCAAGAACACTCACAGGGGTGATCGGAATGCCTACTGCAAATACCATAAGCAGAATGGTCATGACACGGAAGATTGTCGTGACCTCCTCAAATTTGTCGAGAGAGGACTAAAGAAAGGAAAGTTCCGTGAGTACACCGGAAGGAGTAGTGATCGGGGAGACGATAGACGGACAAGGCAAAGGGTGAACAACCCGGATAAGTCTGCTGAACGAAAGGATGAACCCAAGGAAGGTGTCACTGGAAGAGAAATCAAGATGATCTCTGGAGGGCTGTCGGATGAAGGAAACCCACATCCCGAAAGGCAGCAAAAACGAGTAGAAATTCATGCCTCGCTGTGGAAGTCATGCCAAGGGCATTGCATGATAAACCACCTCCAGAAATCACATTCTCCTCGGAAGAGATCAGAAGAACCACCGACACTCTGAATCCTCCTTTGGTGATCTCCATGGATGTCATTGATGCAACAATCCGACGAGTCTTCGTAGACCAAGGAAGTTCTGCAGACATCCTCTTCCAACGTTGCTTTAACTCACTTGGACTCACTGATAAAGACCTAGAGAGCCATTTCAATGAGTTGGTCGGCTTCTCTGGTGAAAGAGTAATCCCAGATGGTTTTGTGACGCTGTGGGCTACTATCGGTGACCCAACAAATAGGCGAAGCACAAAGTAAGGTGGCTGGTCGTCAACCACAACTCTGCCTATAATGCGATTATGGGAAGACCAACCCTCAATAGGCTAGGAGCCGTTGTAGCAACCTCCATCCTAACAATGAAGTTCATCACTAACGGAGGGAAAGTAGGAGTACTCCGTGGAGATAAACAAGAAGCGGAGAAGTGCCATAACACCACCTTACACATTTCCAAAGAGCAAATTCCGAAGCTAGAGAAGCCGGATGCAGCTAAGGGATGCCTTTTAGTAGATCTTGAGTCACCAGAAAAGAAAATGCAGGAGAGACCAAAGCCGGAAGGTGATCTCCAGCAACTCCAAATAGGACAAAAGTCCGAGCAAGTGACCATGATTGCAAAAAACTTGTCGGAAGAACTGAAGGGAAAGTTAACTCAATTTTTGAAGCAGAATTCCGACCTGTTTACATGGACAGCAGTTGACATGCCCGGGATAGATCCAAACTTTTCCAGCCACAAGCTCTCCATCATACACGGTAGCAAGCCGGTAGCTCAAAAGTTATGACGAATGAGCCCAAAAAAAGTGGCGGAAACCAAGAAGCAAGTTCAAATCCTTCTCGAGGCAGGATTCATCCAAGAAATCAAGTACCCCACATAGCTCAGCAACGTGGTAATAGTGCCTAAAAGCAACGGGAAGTGGCGAATGTGTGTTGACTACACCAACCTGAACAAGGCATGTCCTAAAGACCCATACTCACTCTCAAGCATTGATGGATTGGTGGACAAAGCTTCCGGGTACAAATTCCTCTCGTTTATGGACGCCTATTCCAGATACAATCAGATCCCAATGTATCCCGGCGATGCAGAAAAGACGGCGTTCATCACTCCAATCGACAGCTTTTACTACAAAGTAATGCCATTCAGATTAAAGAATGCTGGGTCCACATACCAAAGGCTCATCGACATGGTGTTTAAAGAACTAATCGGGGGCATCCTCGAAGTATATGTTGATGATGTGTTAGTCAAAGAAAAAGCGAAAGAAGAACTTATCCCCAATTTGGAAAAAAGTCTTTAGCAAGCTAAGAGAACACCAAATGCGCTTAAACCCAGCAAAATGCGCTTTTGCAGTAGAGGCCGGAAAGTTCCTCGGTTTTATGCTGACTAATAGAGGAATTGAAGCCAACCCGGAAAAATGCCAAGCCATTATTTCCATGAAGCAGCCGAAGTCTCTGAAGGAAGTACAAATGCTGACCGGCAGACTAACAGCCCTCTCCAGATTCTTAGCAGCTTCAGCCATGAAGGTAGCCCCCTATTTAAGTTAATGAAAAAGGGGCGGAATTCAAGTGGACGGAAGAGTGCGAAGAAGCTTTCAAAAGCTTCAAGGAATACTTATCTACACCTCCAATCTTAGTCAAACCAGAAGGTGGAGAACCCCTAATAGTCTACTTGGCCTCAACTGATGAAGCAGTGGCCGGAGCTTCGGTACAAGAAAAAGATAAAGTCCAGCCGCCGGTATATTTCGTAAGCAAAAACCTACAAGGGGCAGAGCTGAAATACCAAATGTTGGAAAAACTCGCGGTTGCATTGGTGGTAACTGCCAAGAGACTGCGGCAATACTTTCAAGCTCATCCCATCATTGTCAAAACGGACCAACCATTGAGACAAGTACTGCAGAAACCAGATCTAGCCGGAAGAATGTTGAGCTGATCGGTAGAGCTCTCGGAATATCACATCAGCTATAAAGGAAGAATAGCAATAAAGGGACAAGTGATGGCTGACTTTATTGCAGAGTTCACCCCCAATAACACGACTCCAGAATCCTTAGCATGGATCCTCCATGTGGACGGATCCTCAAAAACAAAGGAAGCGGAGGAGGCGTGCTCCTTAAAGAACCAGAACGAGTCACAATTGAGATGGCTGTAAAGTTCCAATTTCAAGCAAGCAATAATCAGGCAGAGTATGAAGCACTCATAGCAGGCCTAAAGCTGGAAAAAGAGCTCGGAATCCTTGAGTTAGAAATCAGATCTGACTCTCAAATTGTCATATCCCAAGTGAACAGAAGCTATCAAGCTAAAGACTCCCAAATGGCTAAGTACCTGGAAAAGGTAAAAGCACTACTAAACCTTTTCCGGAAAGTACAGGTGGAGCATATTCCTCGGAAGGAGAATGACCGAGCGGATACTTTGTCAAAGTTGGCCAGCACAAAACCAAGCAGAAGCAACCGCACCCTGATCCAAGAAATCAAAGAGAAACCCTCTATTGATGAACCCCAAGAGGTGCTAGTTGTTTCAGCTGAAAGCAGTTGGAGAAAGCCCATCATCGATTTCCTTGAGAGGGGAATCCTCCCAAAAGAAAAATGGGAGGCGAACATGATGAGAAGGGACGCAGCGAACTATGTCATGGTGGGCAGAGAACTATACCGAAGATCAGCAGCTATGCCCCTGCTCAAATGCGTAGAAAAAGAGCGAGTCCCCACCATCATAGCCGAAATGCACGAAGGAGCTTGCGGCCAACACCAAGGGGTAAAAACCATCACCAGAAGGATACTCCTCGCTGGAGTATACTGGCCTCACATGAAAATCGATGTCATGCAGTACATCAAGAAATGTCAAAGATGCCAAGAGCACGCCAATGTGCAGAAAATTCCAGCAACTAAACTGTCATCCATTGTGTCACCTTGACCGTTTGATAAATGGGGAGTAGACCTCCTTGGCCCTTTTCCAAAAGGACCCGGGCAGGTCAAATACCTAATCGTAGCTATAGACCACTTCACAAAGTGGGTGGAGGTTGAACCGCTCGCATCAATCACGGCGGCACAATGCCGGAAGTTCGTATGGAACAACAAAATCACTAGATTCGGAGTGCCAAGGGTCATCACTTCCGACAATGGAACTCAATTTGCTTATAAGAAATTCAGAGAATTCTTGGAGGGTTTCCACATCCATCAGCAATTCTCATCGGTAGAACAACCCCAAGCCAATGGACAAGTCGAAGCCATGAATAAAATTATCCTAAACGGATTAAAAAAGAGGCTTGACGACAAAAAAGGCTGCTGAGCGGATGAACTCGGAAGCGTCCTATGGTCGTATAGAACGACGAAGCAGTCGGCAACAGGATTAACTCCCTTCCAACTAACTTATGGCACCGAGGCGATGGTCCCACTAGAAGTTGCTGAAGAAACCAGTCGGGTCTCGGCCTTAGGGCTGTCAAACGAGCTGAAGACTGCCGGGCCGGCCCATTTAACCCGCCAAAAAAGGTGGGCTGGGCTGAAATGTAAGGACTGCCATATATAAAAAGCCCGCCTAACCCACGGGCTAAGGCGGGGCGGGGCAGGCTTGCCCGACGGGCTTCTTTTTTTTAAAAAAAATATAGAAATCCTAACCTAATAACCCATTTTACTCCTGAGTCTATTATCCTATTCCTAACTCACAAGTCACAACCTCAGTTCAGTAGTGTGAGGCCAAAATCTCCCTCACAACACACACAAGAACTGGTACACAATATTACAAAGTCACATTACAAAGTCACGTTCCTCTCCTCTCTCACTACCGGACACCGGTGACCTCCCAAGTCACCGCTGCAGCACTTCCTTTTCATCTTGGCTGCTGCAGCTGCCGCTTCTCTTCGCCTGCTGCGATTACCGTTCTTCTTCCTTGGTTATGCCTTCGTTCCTCTTGACAACGCCGCTCATCTTCACCTCCTCTTGCATTTATTTTTATTTGGTGATGTCTTCTTTCTTGTTGATGCCTTGGTACTGGTGATGCACTGATGCCGCTGCTGATCCTAATTTTCCCCTCTTGATTTGGCTTGCTGCTTCTTTTTATTTTTATTTTTTATTTATTTTTGGTTTGTAAAGGGTGGCTGCTGCCTGCTGCTTCTTTCTAAGTTGCTATTATATATTTAGGGTTCTTTTGTTTTTTTAATGGGCTGGATTCATGGGTTTTTTTGTCAATAGATTGATGGGTTGGGTAAATGTTTATTTTTTTGTCTTTCCATAAATGGATTAAAGAAAATGTACTAAAAAAATTTCCCTCATTCTTAAAAAAAAAAGAAAAAAAAGAGAGAGAGACATTGCTGGCGGGCTAAGCGGGGCGGGGGCGAGATTTGGGACCGTTGGATTAGGCGGGGCGGGCTTGTGGCGGGGCGGGCTGGTCCGTTTGACAGCCCTACTCGGCCTACAACTCGGAGAAAAATGAAAAGAATAGAGTGATCGATGTGGATCTAATTTCCGAAGTCCGAGAAGAGGCGCGGATAAGGCAGCATTCAGCAAAAGAACTCTTAGCAGCCCATTACAACAAAAAGGTCAAGAACTGAGAGCTAGAAGAAGGAGACCTGGTGCTGAGAAGGGATGACATAGGAGGAAAGAATGCTGCCCAAGGAAAACTAGGAGCGAACTGGGAAGGACCCTATCAAGTAGTCGAAGTGCTCGGAAAGGGAGCATACAAGCTCCACACAGTTGAGGGAGCACAAGTGCCGAGAACTTGGCACATTTCAAACCTAAAAAGGTAACATATGTAAAAAGAACGTAGTAGCATGTACTCTTTTTCCTCCTATCTTTATTTTTTTCCCCAAGAGGATTTTTCGGATGTCGAGGTTTTAATGAGGTATGTAAGCATTCCGGCCACATCGGCCGTTATTAATAAAACAGTACTTTACCTTTAAGTCTATTTCTTTTATTCTTACTCTTTAAGCATTATTTATTATGCACCTTTTTAGTCTTAATAGGAGAACAAAGAGCCCGTGAGCCAAAAATAAGGTTTTAAATTCAACCCAAAGGACAACCTATAAAGTGGCCGGAACAAACGCCACGGCACCACACCGGATTGATCACCCGGATGATGAGTTGTAAATACAATAAGTTATGCAAACTGATAGTCAGAACACTAAAAGACATCGCGACGAGCAAACTTAACAAGGAAAAAGTACAAATTATAAAAGTAGTGCAACAAACACAAGAGCAAAATGCATTGTCAAAACGCCAAAGCACAAAGCCAAACATAGGCGCCAAAACGCGAAATTAACTAAGAACAAGCAGAACAAGCGAAAGTAAAGCAGAATAGGCAGTAATGCTACTTGTATCATTGTATACACCATTTTTAACACGTAAAAATGTAAATATCAGTATAGAAATTTTATTTTTTCCTAATATTTATATTGATTAATTTAATAATATAATATAATGTAGAAAGGCCTTTTTTTTTTTCTTATCTGTTAGTTTATTGCTATTATTACCCTTTTTTTTCTTTTACGCGGATTCCATTTGTACAATTGTAATGGAAGTTTATCCATTTGTACAATTGTAATAATTGAAGTTTATTCATTTGCAATAAATTTTTTTACCTCAAAAAGAATATATTTTATATTTTTCTTAAAAAAATAACTTTTTATCGTATACGGGTCATGATTCGCGGGTTAACTCGTTTAATTCGCAATCCGCACCATTTAAATTCGCAATTTTTCAATCCGTAATTTTAACGGGCTTTTCGATCTGCACTATTTAACTCGCGGGCTAAATGAGTTGAACCCCCGGTTTAACGGACCAATCCGTTAACACGCTTTAAGTGTATATAATATTAGAAAAATATATTTATATATGTTAAAACTCTTGACAATCCCTTTACTTTTATGATTTGTTATTACTTTTTTATACTAATATTAAAATTATAATTTATGAATTATATTTGTATATATTTTAACGGGGTTATATTAGTTTATATTATAATTATATATTAAATCATTAATGTATTATTTTTTAGCTACCGCCCATAAAGGATATTTTAAAATAATATGAATAAAACGTAAAATAAATAAACAAATAAATATAAGAAAAATGCGGGTTGGGCTAGCCCACAAAACCGCGGACCAATGCGGGCGGTTATGGGCCTTTCTCAATAGCCCATATATGTTGCAGGCTAGCCCTGGCCCGGTCCGTTAATATTTGGCCCGTCGCGGGTTGGGCTAAATGGGCCGGGCTGGCCCATATACCCACCTCTATACCAAATACAATTTTAAAGAGGCAGTCATGGGAAAATAGAATAGTATTTGTTATTCTTTAGTTTGTTAGCTACTCAGTTATGAAATTTGATAGAGTTACTAAGTTACTAAAAAAGTTTAGTGTATTTTTCTCTTCTTTCCTGCAAATGTTTGTTCGTGCTTCATTGTGAAGCTTTTTTCTACATTCTTGAACCCTCAGAATAAAGCTTTATCTCGAACAAAGAATTGTCTTGAGCAAAATAATGCATTCTAAAGGTGAAGAAGTCAATTTCTTGAACAATCATGGAACCTTGAATCAAGTTTGGGAGCGGGAGCAGAAACAGTCAACAATGTGTTTGATATATCTACCGCAACAATTAGCAATTCCAATCTGACCATACTTCTTGCATCCAAGCCAAAATCCTAGTGAGATGTTAGTCTTTGTACCACCAAATTGAACTATCATTCCTTAGCTCAAGCTATATCTGTAAGTGATATAAGAGTTAGTGAGAGTAGTGTGAAAGAAATGATTAAGTAACATATTGCTTTTCCCCTCCTTTTGTTGTTTCTGTCTTTTGTTAAGTAACTCAACTAAGCATTCTATCATTCAATAATAGTTCATTTCATCTTTGTGTTCTCTCTCTGTTTTGTTTTTTGTTTTTTTTTTACTATTTCTTGCTCACCAAGAAACTTATCAGTTTTAGAGATTTTCTGCATTCATATCATTTTCATTATTTTCAGAGTCTCCATGGCTCCAGATTTGATCATAATAAGCTTGGTTTCTTAGATGGATGCTACGTTCAAGAACCTACAGTTAGTGATTCGATGAGGGCTATTTGATGACGGAATAACACACTTGTCAGAAATTATTGGATTCTCATATGTCTATGGATACGTTGTTTAATTTTTTTCCTTCTATCTTATGAGTTATAGGAGGACATACATCTTTATCAAAATATTATATTGTGAACACTTAGATGAGTTAGTATATTTACCAAATATATAATCATCTAAAGATTCACAATTAATTTAAACAGGAAAATATCTTCACGTAAATATCCCCTTTAACTAGAATTGCATAGGAATCAAATGGTGTCAACTTATACGAAGTGCGAAGGAGTTTGGGAATGGATAAGAAATAATGTGACCCATTGTGGTATTCAAACCAGAAATTAATGCTTACATGACAAGAGAGGTATTCTAACTAATAGAGAAAGTGAGATGGTTTGTTTCATGTGTGACAAAGTAGAAGGGAAGTTGAGTATTAAGGCAAGAAGGTGCTGTTCAATTTATTATTGAGGAAGTAATTTTGAAGGAAAAGGATATAAACTTAATGCATGGTTGAAACAAGACACTAGTGGAGTGGCTAAAAGGGGAAAAATAGTGTAGCTGGGAGCAAAGGTTTATGAAAAACCACTACAAGAGATTGTCATGTTTGAAAACCGACAATAGCCTCAAAAAACTGTGACAATAGATCTATAGTCACTGTTTTAGATTTTACGTCACGATTTTCAGCCGTGAAAAATACCCAGGGTGACCATAGCTCAATGGTCACGGTTTTTTGAGCAAAAGTCACGGTTGTTCTCTTGCAAAGCAAAAAACGTGACTTTTGATCTATAGTCACGTTTTCCAACTGTGACGTTAGACTACTCTATAATCACTGATTTTAACCGTGACAATAGACTTTTTTTTTTAAAAAAAAATATAGCTAGGCTCATTTCACACTTTTTTTAATTACTTTTTATAAAAGTTTAATAATAAAATAAATTCATATATAATTTAAGAGGCAATATTAGTATTTACAAAATATGTATATACAATATACTGTATACATAATATCCAATCCAATAAAATATAATTACAAAATAGCTCAAAATAGGTAACGAAGCATATGTAACATAACTACTCAATCTCTTAGTCTTATATGGAAAAAAATAACCAAAATATCTAACAAAATAACTAGAAGATAACTCTAAATATATGCTTCCAAATCTTGCTCTTCACACCATTTAAATTCCCTGCACAGAAAAAAAAAAAAAAACATTTTAACCCAAAAAAAGAGATAACACCATTACAATTTTCCAATTAATATAGTCTAAAATTATTTTCTCACATGTATATCATCACATGAACAGCATGAACAACTTCCATGTAGATACTCTTCATCTTCTAACCTTGGTTGTTGATGTCTTAAATCTATCACATGAAAATGACATCAGAACAGTCAATGGCAATACTTTTCACAGGATCAACTAAGATTAATTCACATTGCTAGCTATATGTTTATGATCAAGTTCCACATATTTTTTTAAGAGAGTCCAATAATGGAATGGTTTAACTTAGTATCACTAGCCACTATATACGTAGAATGTCAATGTCCCATAGTCCAAGAGAAAACAAATTTCAAAAGCATAGGAAGATGATATCAAAGGCCAAAGGCAATATTCTGTTTCTTTTATGTGTGAGAGCAATGATCAATTAACCACCAAAAAAGGTTAACTATGATGCTAATTTTAAAGTACCTTTAACATCAAAGAATTCTTGTTGATTTTGCTAGTGCCTCCACCAAAGAACAAGGACGAAACTGAGAACCATGAGGCAGAGACATCCAAGACTCAAGCCAAAGGCAATTGCCACTATGAGATTTTAGTTTCCTTGCTGGTAATGCTTCTAAGGAAGAAACAAATGTATTGATATCAGCATGTAAATAAACTTTAATTTAAAGATAAACCCTAACCTCGTGTCCTCTCTTTCCTTTCCTTCTTCGATTTCTTCTTTGCCCCCTTCCAGCATTTTTCTCCAGGCGACGACTCCAGCAGCCAACTCCAGCGGTGACAAGGGCCACAAGAATGACTGCATCAATGGTGAAAACAGGGGAGGCGGAGCAGAGGCTGCAGAGCGGAGGCGACGGAGAAGAGGCAGCGGTGCTTCGTTCTTCTCTCTCCTCCCGACCTGAGATCAAGCTTCTTCTCTCTCCCCAAGGCGTCGAGCCCTCTCTCCAACACTCACTCAAGAGTCGGCGGCGATGGGAAGAGAGAACAACGGTGGGGCGGCTTAGCAGAGGCCGTCGAGTTCTCTCACTCCCTCTCTGCAGATCTGGAAGAAGAGAGGAGGTAGGAGAGTCCACCGTCGGCGTCGGAGACGGCCGCAGACGCCGCGTCGACGGAGGCTCAACATGGGTGTCTCTGGTTCTCTCTCTTCGCACTCTAAGGTCCCTAAACCCTCAAACTTGATCGATCCCTCTCTGTTGTTTCTGCTTAAAACCCGAAATAATTATAATTATATAATCATATTAAAATAAGGCCACCATATAGAACCGTGACTTCAAATATCTATTGTCACGTTTTCTTAAAATAGGATGACATAAACTATTTTTTTAAGTCATGATTTAAAACCGTGACAACAGATGAAAAACCGTGATCATAGATAATCTATTGTCACGGTTTTTAAACGTGACATAAAAAACAGTGACTTAAAGCCAAATTTCTTGTAGTAAACAAAACTAATTCAATATAACATATATTTTTCACAACGTCTCCATAAGGTGCAAAGGAGTTAATGAATTTATTTTTTTAGAACAAGTGAATGGAGGAAATAATAAGAGACAAGGAGAGTGAATTATGAAAGAATGATCAGAGTTGGATTGCTGGAGTGCTCAACTATAATGAATGCACGAAGAAGTAAGCAAGGTGTGTTCTTGTGGTAGGTGTGATCACGATTGAGTAGGTATCAAAACTAATGTATTTGATGTGACATGAGGATTGGAACCTCATTTTGTATGTTTTCGATGTTTTTGTAAATACTCTATGCGATGATATTTATTTTGTAGGAAAAAATATCAAAATTAACCAAAAAAAAAATTCAAATGCTAACAAAATTACTCATAAAAAAAAATCAATTTTTTACTCATGAAAAATGTGATTTGTTTAACAAAAATATTCAAAACGTCATCCAAAACTATCTCAAAAATCAATAACTCAATGACATTTTGGTAGTTATGTCATATAAAACTTATCTTTTATGAGTAAAATATTCATTTCTTTCTTTCATAGATAGTTTTGTCAGTGTCTGAATCTTTTATGGATAAGTTTGATATTTTTTTCTATTTTTATGACAATGTGAAAAAATATCGTAGCTATTGAAATTTTTCCTTACGTTATTTGGATTGAGTTTGTACAAAATGATATAAAAAAAATACAATTTTAAATATTATTAAAATATGTGTATATTTATGTTTAATAAATTAATTACTTGACAAAATATAAATTAGGTGTAATTCATCCTCATTACTAAGAATGATAATAAGTATGAAAAGATAGGATTTAAACTCCATTATAACTCTATCCGCAGATTTAAACACTCAACCTTTTTTTTTCTCTCGCAATAATAGAATTTAGGGCAAGTTATCCATATAAATCAAACGAGGTATGTTAGGTGTACATTAAAATCAGCCACTAAATCAGCCACAAGTGTATAATACGCATTGGAATATTAAATACACACTAAAAATGAATTAAACTACACATGTATTGAGTATTTCAACGCGTATTATATACTGGTGGCTGATTTAATGGCTAATTTTGGTGTACAAATAGAATTATTCAAACCAAATCAATCACAATATTATCAAATTACTCCAAAACCAAATAAATAATCAAATTGCACTGTTTCCATATACTATAGAATCCGTGGCACCTGCCACGGATTCAGACTTGAGTTTAAATATTTATAGGGGATCCGTGGCACCCTGCCACGGATTCAGGGTTAATTTTTTATATATATAAATGTTAGTTTTTTTTTGGGTTTAGGGTTTAATAAAATTAGTGCAAATAAATGTTGCGCGTCGTATCATTAACAGTTGTTCAGAGCGATAAAAAAAATGTAAAAGACAATATAAATATGTACATAACTACATCAACAATAAATGTCTGGAAGTTCCGATATACATAAAGTAGTGTGCGACAATAAAGTACATAAATAATGTAAGTAATCTACATATGGCCTCCGGTGCCACAGCCTCGACGACGGGGAGCTCTGCGGGCCCGCCCACGTGCTGGTGGCTCGTCGAGCCGCTCAGGAGTCGGCAGATGGGTAGGCTCCATGAACAGTACCTCCCAGGATCCACCCGGCACGTGTGCTGCTGATGGAGGAGTCCCACCAAGAGCCATGAACACATGCGATGGACCGGACACCGGCTCGTTCAGGTCCAGATGAACCTGAGAACCATCGAACTGCGTGTCCGGCCTGTAACTACCGTCGCCCTCGAGCATGATGTCGCTAATCATCTGTTGAAATCCTGGGTTAGATAGCCCATCCAGGAACGCCTGCTGCAACGGAGAGCTCATACTCGATGGGATCGCGATCCCCTGGGTCTGAGGGGTGGATGGGATGTCAGACTGTGTGCTCATCCCCACGGCCTCTACCGCCTGACTGGTGCTGGCATCACCCTGAGTCTGCTGGGTAGGCGTCGTGTCACCCCCGTCCACGCAGCCTCTACCGCCTTTGCCGGCTCTGCTCGCCCCTCTCCGACGTCCATAGCCCTCGAGCATGCGCCTAATCCTCTACGTCGGTCGCTTGGCCGGCGCATCCTCAGCCATCATTTCGTCCAACCACTGCCAGTCCCGAGCAGTGGTCCTCGTCCCAACCGTCATTCTCCTCCCAGGTCATCTGTTATTCGGCACATGAGGCACGTCAGGTCGCGCTAGATGTGGAGCTGACTGTCTCTGTGTGGCCTTGACCGTGATCTCGTCAGGTGGCAAACGATGGAAAGGATCAGCCGGGACAAGGTACCTCCTAGCCGCGAGGATCCACCACTGAAGGAAGTCTGCAGTGGGGCCAGGATCAACAAACTATGCAACGTTAAACAGCTACGCAAATCTGGATGCCCACAAACCATAAATTAAGCTAAACCATAAACAATATATCAAAGTAAACCACAAACCATAAATTAAACCATACCTGGTTGCCCAGAAACCATGCCAGCGCTGATACGTCTGCGGAAACCACTGGTCACTCCCCCGTCTGTCCTTCGCATGCATGAAGTCGATGTTGAGGGACGCGTGAGGACGATTCTGAACCCCTCCAAACTGCAGGATCACCCGGTCCTGGTGCCACTCGATGGTGCGAAGTATATAAGTGGGACGATCGAGCAGTAGAGGGCCCTGTGATCCTCCTGCAGAATGCATCGATCGAGCACGCCCTCTACCGCCTGAGTCCGATACGGGAGACAGACAAACTGCAAGATGAAAATGATGTATGAGGCAACAATATTGCATGGATATTTTATAACTAAAACAATATAAGTAAAATGATACTAATTCCAATTCACCTCGCGGAAGGGCATCAAATCGAGCTGCCTCCTGTGAGCCTGCAATCGGGGCCCCTTCTCGTCGGATGTGGGGAGATACCTCCCCCACCTAATAATAACACAAAATTATTAACTCACCAAGCAGCATAAAATAAAAAAGGAATAAAATTACATAATGAAACAAATAAATTGCTCTACCTAGAGGCCAATGGCCACTCGAACTCGTCGAAACCGTAAGCTCGAAGGATCGAAAATCGCCAGTAAATCCAGCTCTGCAGCAGATCCAACGGCCCTACCACCTGGACGACATTCCTGTTGGCTGCTCGGCACAGACTCCTGTATAACCAGGCAGGGACTGCGGACCCCAGCTGTATCGACCTAGCTCGTCGATGCGCAGGAGAAAAGGGAGCCAGCGAACGTGAGCCCGAGCTACAGTTTTGTCCCCAAAAGAGAAGTGGACAGCAGCATCCAGATGTACGCTTTGGCATGCCTGACCACCAACTCATCGCTAGCATCATCCAGGAGCTCTCCGAACCTGCTCTTCAACCATGAGAACGTCACGGTGCAGGCATCCGATCGCTGTCATTGGGCAGCTCGCCGAACATCTCTTTGAACCAGTCCCATTGGGGTCTCCCTGTACCGTCTGACATCAGGTTCTCGAAGTCCGAAAGGCAGCCACTGACAGGCTCGCCATCGATTGGGAGACCCATCTGGTATGCGACATCCTCGAGAGTGACAGTGCACTCGCCCCACGGCATGTGGAACGAATGGGTCTCTGATCGCCACCTCTCTATGAAAGCGCTGATGAGCGGCTCGTCAATCTTGAACCAGTGATTGGTCAGTCTTGCAACCGGGAGCAGGTCGGCCCGCTGCACATACGGCACGACGCGTGGATGTAAGTCTATCGCAATCTGCCGACGGACACTGACGATACACCTATCACGCTGTGTTGAATAGGAACAAGTATTAAATGAGGTTAAAAAAGCAGTTCTTAACGATCATTAAACCCTAAACAGAAAAACATAAATGAAACTAATCCTTAAACCGTAAATTAAATGAGGCTAAACCGTATATGAATCCTAAATAGTTAACCGAAAATTAAACGACGGCTTAACCCTAAATTAAACTAATATTAACGAAGGTATAGTTAGGGCCCTAACATTAATAACAGTGAATGACACCCTAAACCATAATACCTAAATTAAACGAACTTAAATCCTAAATTAAATGACCCTAACAAATAAATCATATGTAACCATAAATTAAATTCGTTTAGAAAAAAAATGACTAACCTCGTTGTGGACATTATGCGCAACGTGTGAAATCGTATTGAGCCGGTACATCGCCCTCCTCTCCTCCGCAGCAATCTCTTCGATCGATCGCTTTACCATGATGAATATCCAAACACTTCTCTCTAACTTTTCTCTAACCTCTCTCTAGAATCTCTCTCACTTTCTCTCTCTACAATTTTCACTCTCTTAATCCAAATAACCCTGCCACCGATTTTATAGTTTTTTTTTTTCACCCTGAATCCGTGGCAGGGTACCATGGATCCTGCTTGAAAAAATTTAACCTTGAATCCGTAGCAGGGTGCCACGGATCCCTTACACATTTTTAAAGTTAATTCTGAATCCGTGGTGGGGCCCAACGCATTCACCAAAACCTTTTACCCTGCCACACATTCTATAGTATATGGAAATAGTGCAATCTGATCATTTATTTGATTTTGGTGTAATTTGATAATATTCAGATTGATTTGGTTTAAAATAGTAACTTGCTCTAGAATTTACAGTATTCTCAATGAAATAATACATATATCTTATTTAGAGTTTAAAATTTACTGTATAAACAAAATGTGTAATGTTGTTCAAAAATATGAATTCTCTAAAATTTACACATATTGATGATTAATTTAACATTATTTTTCTATGATCAGATGGTACATTTCCATTAAAAATCCTTTGGTTTTCTTCTTTTATTAATATTTTACTTAAGTAATTTAGTCTCTCTCGTCTGTTTACTTAGAAATATGATTTTAAAAAGTAACATTAAGTTTTTTGGTGACTAGAAAATAACATTAAGTTTACTAATAAATATTTATTTTTGAAAAAGTAAAATATTAAAAATTAATACTTATTTTCCAAGAACAAAAGAAGTAATCGCTTGTTATTCTATAAAATAAAGTATAGTAATTTTATTTGCACATTAAAATGAGCCATTAAAATGAGACATCAACATATATATATAATACACATTGAAATACAAACTACATGTATAGCATAACGCAATAAAATAGGCACCGCTATGTTAAATATTTAGGAGGAGTGAGGAATGAGTAGCTTTAAGCTAATTAAACCGGATTACCTGAGTGATTAGATTGTTAGTGTTAATGATTGTTTATCATTCATATCATTCATATATATATATATACCCACCACTTCCTAACTAATCAATATATAGGAAGTAGTATCTATGTTTGTAACATAATTTACTATTATATAATTCTTGACCCTTTATAGTTGGGGGTTGGGGAGTAGTTACACATTTTAGTAATGGTCCTTTTCCATATGATTTTGATGAGGACTACTTTATATGATTGAGATTTTAATATAATATTTTTGCATTAAATAATATATATGTTCCTATAAAATATGTCTTGCATTAAAAAAAAAAAGACCTTTTGAGACTTTGTAAATTGTAATTAATAAATTTAAAAATTAAAGAATAAAATGTGAAATTTTTACAAAAAAAAAAACAACCAGAAGAAATATACACTTTCATTTTGATTGGTAAGAACTTATAGTAAATTGTGTTTTGAATAAAAGTTTTCGTTTTATTCATCAATTATTGTTTAGAATCAAAATTTCTGAGATATCTTATATAGTCATAAAATGTAATTTTAAATCGGGGCAATTCATCTTATTAAATGAATTGGACTACAAAATAATAAAATTGTCCTATTTAAGAAAATATGATCAATTTATCCTAAACGCATTATATGTAATTTGTAATAGAATATAATATTATATAATTTGTATAGAATTTAATTTTCATGCATCATCAGTGTAAAAGAGTTTTACACATATATCCAATCAGATATTACTACATCATCAAAAAAATTAATTTTTAAGTCCACTACTTCTAAAGTCAAATAAATACATGAATCTGATTGGATGACTGTCTAAAACTCTTTACACCGTCAGTGCATTAAAATTAAACTCATTTGTATATAATCTGTAATATCTTGCCATGAATTATGAACAAACGCTAAAAATACATAATTCATGGAGTCCTGTCATGTATTATGAAAAAACAACAAAAAAAAGAAAACATAATCTATGAGACTCTACTGCAAATTATGAAGAAACATCATAATACATGTGACCTTACCATAAATTATGTTCAAATGTCAAGTACACTTATAATTTATAGTAGTCTGCAATGGATTATGAAAAAATGTTATGTACATTAGAAATGAATTATGTATGAAAGATAAAAATAAGAGTGTCGAATAAAACTTAATTTTATACTATTTAACTTATGAAATAATTTTTGCGTATTTTATTTCAATATAAAGTATAATATTTGAATTAAACTCTAAATAATTAACTTGTCCTGTATAATTTTAGAGTATACTATATTATAGGTTTATAAAGTTTATTTTTATGAGCAATGATACGATGGGTTAATTATCTAGAGTTTAATTCAAATATTATACTCTATATTTAAGAAAACGGTCATAGTATTTCTATATTTATTTTGGAAAGTCAAGTCATTTATTTTTGTTTAAATAGAAGTAAAGATTACATTAATTAAACAAGAGTATCATCCAACAAACATCAAAACACTGAATCTAGTTGGAACTTGAAAATGGTATGAGAAATGAAGAACAAAAGAGAGAAAATGAGAGGTATCAAGAACTCTCCCAAAAGATTCTGTAAAATTCTCTAAAGACTAGAATTGATCCTAATGGTGAAGTACGCCTTGTGCTTCAGTGGTTCTCTCCTCATATTAGTTGAATTGGGCCTTCAAAGGGGCTTGGCCCTGGCTCGAAAACTTGAAATTCCAATTCTAGCCTGCATTTAAAAAACTGTAGCAACGTCAAGTTGCGTGCGCAACTTTTCTCGTCCATAATCGACGTTGGCAACTCCCAAGGAGGTTGCGTGCGCAACTACTGCTTGGACAAAATTAATGCATTTTGCTTTTGATTGTTGCGTGGCAACTAGTGCAATTCAGAATCTTCTTTTTGGTTTCTCTTCATGAATCCTTTGCTCCCAATGTATTCCTTAGCCTTTTTTATGTCATTCTCAATCCTTAAAGACCTGAAATACACTAACAAACATATCAAGGCACTAAGTGGAATGAGATCTTATAAATTCTACTCATTTTAAGGTTAATTTAGCATGTATTTCACAATTAGAGTATATATGATAAATATTCATAAACATGGTTATTAACAAACAATTATGTGGTTTTAAGTTGATAAACCCCTCAATTCTAACGCATATTTATCATAGATACGGGTTTATCACACCCACACCTCTCTCTCACCTTTACCACCACCACCACTCCTTCCCCTCCCTCTCCGAAGGCCTCTGACACCCTCCCACTCACTTTTTACCTCGCCAACTCCATCTTCCTCGTTCTCTTCTTCTCAGTTGCATACTACTTTCTCCACCGTTGACGTGATAAAACTCGAACCACCACCCTTCTCCACCTCTTCACCTTCTCTCTTTTATCTCCCAGTGATAGCTTATTGTAATAACTAGAGGTTTTGTTAAGAGGAGAAGTGATCACAATAAAAATCGATGGCTTCGCGTACTTTTTCTCCCCGGCTCAACAGCGGCGACGACACTTACTTGTTCTGCTGGCGCCGTCGTTGTTCCCTTCTCCTTCATCTTCTTCCACTGTTTGTGTTTTTCTTGTTCTTCGTAGTATTAACTTCCACTGTCTTTTTTTAGTTTAGATAAAAATTGTTTTGAAGGATCACTTACTTCCGCTATGATGATCAATTGTTTTCATTTGAATATAATTTAATTGTATTTAGATGATCACTTATCTATGATCTTTCTAAATGTTGTTGACTAATTATTGTTAAAAAAAATTTGGTCCCAAGATTTTCTCTAAAAAAAATATACCGTCTTTGTTGAACCACCCTAAAGAGCACTTAACTATGAGAGAGACTTCAGAGATGAATGAATTAAGTGAGAAAACACAAGATGAGAAGACATCACATCCAAACTCAAAACCTTAAGGTGTCAAATTAATGAGTCTCTCATCTTATAAACTTCGAACTTCTCTTTATTTTTCTTTGATGTGATAATACTTTTTTTCTTCATCACATTTTAAGTATTCGCCCATTACACAGCCCCACCACACCGGGGAGCATGCCGCTCGGACCACCCTTACCTAGAAGACTTTCGATACTTCCTTATAAATACTTGTTAAAACTAAATCGATCAACTATAGACTCTGGTATCAGTTATTGGACTACTATGGGAGCACTTAAATGAAAATTCCAGGGAGTAACTAAATGTAAAAATATAAGATGAGAAAATATCTCGTGCAACTCAAACCTTAGTGTCAAGGTAATAAATCTCTGGACTTACCCAATGTTCTCTAATTTTTTAATTTTCTTTTGTTATTTCTCTGTTTAGATTTGATTTTTAACCGTGGCTCACATTTTCTGTCACAAAGACACAACACAAAGTCACAATTCACGAACTCTATATTCTCTCTCTCTGTTCAATTCATCCCTTTCTCTCTCTCCTTTTTCTTTTTGTTCCCCCTTCCTCTCTCTGAATGATGATGATGATGAGAAGATGGAGTTCATGAGAGAGATATGGCACAACCACAGCCACAGCCACAGCACCATCACCACACCATCAACAACAACAACAATGGCGGTGGCAGCACCACTCAACAACAACAACAACAACAACAACACCATGTCCTCCATGACTTTCTCGGCATGAAGCCTAACAACGATATAAGGCTCTCTACTGAGCTCTCACCTTCCTCTTCCTCCGCCGCTGCACGCTGCCCCTTCTCCTCCTCCGCCGCCTCTGAAATCGCTTCCGGTGAGTGACTGACTGAGTCACTCAGTGACCGAGTTACCGAGTTAGCATCCTGCCATTTTCCTTCAACCTTAAAAATGCAATCTTTTTTGTTCTTTCTAACTTGTTATCTCTGCTTTTTTCCATACTTTGTTCAAACTTTTCACTGAATTTTGTTATTTTTTTCAATAAATAATTTCAGTGTGAAGAGCATTAGTTTGGTTTCTTTTGTTACTTGTGATCTGTTTCTGTGCATCAATTAGGGTAGGTTGGTTCTGATGTTCTCAATAACATAATTTTTGTGTGTATTTTGGAATTTTTGTTCTATTTATTTACTTTCCTTCAATAGTTGTTTCCTTCATTATACTAAGCTTTCAATCTAGTGTATTTAGCTTACCTTAGTAGTAGCTTTTTAATTTTGGGTAATGTGACTTTAATTAATGGCTGGTTGATTCTGTATCAGAGTTGTTCCATGCCTCGAGTTCTGAGAGTTTACACCATGGTTTTGAGCTTGATTCTGTATTTCATTTTTCTGCATTTGTTGTTTTTCATTGGGTTTTTGCTAATAATGTTAACCAGTGCCCTCCTTTTTCATATTACAACTAAGAGTGATGAATTTATGCTGAAAATTGATCATTTTGGATAGCATTTATAGTGAAGCTATGGTTATAGGCATAACTGTTGTTGCATTTTCTATCTTTCTTTTCTTTTCTTGATTGAGTAGATGTGCTTCCTTACTTAAATATTTTAATGGTTCTTGTTTCTATAAATGTAATGCATTTCCTCTCATCAATTTGATAGAAAAACAGGTAGGGAATCATCTTGAAGGGGTTCCATACTATGGTCCACGGAGTGATTTCTCTGGCACCGAGATAAGCAACAGATTAGTGGGAAACAAGAGAAGCAATTCTGATTCTACTTTTATGGGCTCCTCCAGAGATGCCTTCCAAATGGTCCCTGACTCCTTTCAAAACTCTCATTTGATGAAGGTTTGAAATGCCGAATAAGTCTTTTTTGTTTTTAATCCCATGTATACAATTACCGAATAAAAAAAATGCTCTTGATTTGACTCTTATACTCATTGATATCTTGAAGTTCTATTTTGATACAGGTCCTTTGCAGTGCTG
>JASCZI010181256.1:0-28806 GCA_036250425.1 Stylosanthes scabra | reverse complement strand
GGGGTGGACCTGCAAGGCCACTTCGACGCTCAAGTCAGATAGGGGGAATACTTTAGCAGTTTAGTGAATATAGTGGAGAAAAGAACTTACCTTCCTAGGTCAAACTAGGTTTGTTAAATAGAGTGATCGGTTAGATTAGGCTGCCGTTAGAAGGCTTAGTGATCGTATCCCGAGCTCTTCGGGATTCGAAGACTTAGTTGCTAAGGGTTGTTGATTGATCTCATCTGTTGAGATGAGCACGTGTGTATTTGGTTTGTTAACTGAGCAAATTAGGGTATGAGTGTTCAGTTTGATCTTGGCGGCGCAATATTGGAACAGTTCGGGTTTTGGGTTTGATAATAATGGATCGGTTATATAAGAGTTCGGTTCATAAGGCTTTACTGGGCTTTTGAATGAGTGATGTGTTGTTTGTTAAGTAAGAGTTCGTCTGATGAGCTCTTTTGGGCCGAGCTTATGACAGACCGGATCACAGCCTCCAAGCTTAACCTGATCGGAAAGGCAGGTTGAGCTTTAGAAAATAATGAATGTCATAAGGTCGGTTATGATGTGTCAGCCCCCAAGATCAAACTGCAATTTTCCTAGAGGTTAGCTTGTGGGTAATATTAAATAAATAAGTGAGACGGACCAGTCCGTCCACAAAGCCTGTCCAAAAGTGAGACGGACCAGTTCGCCCATAAAAAAATTTCAAAATTTTAATCTGCCTTTTTTTTTTTTATAGCTAGTTGATGATAGGTTGACAAAAAGATTTGCTTAACTTTTTTAGTATTAAAATTAATTTAATAAAAATTTATAAGTGAAATATAATTATAGTTCAAATATAAATAAAAATAGCCAAATTAGAACATAATTTCTTCACAATTTTTTTCTGTTTCTTAATTCCAATTGTTAATAGAGTTGTTCATCATAATATCTGTTCTCAAATTAATGCAAAGAATAAAAATAATAATAGTTTTAAGTTAATCTTCAATAAATAAAGAAAAAATCGAAAAATAGAATAAATAAATAAAATAACAAAAAAAAAAAGAAAGAGGTGTTTTTTAGATGTCATAGTTGAGTTTTAATGGTTTTTTTTTTTTTTTAAAAAAAGTTTGTGATATCTTTTCTAATTAATGGATGTTAGATTTTATCATTTATCGGTCATCGTAGGTTATATTAATATGTTTTTTAAGTTTTTTTATACTGATGTTTATATATATATATATATATATATATATATATATTTTGCCATCTACTCTATTAGTCTAGCTAGTAGAGATATTTATATGAGAATTATGAAATGAGTAAATTTATGTTAATTAATTTCTAATGGACTCTATTTCTTCCTGCTACACCTAAAAAACTAGTACGAGTCAATTATATACACACATTACAAATAAATTCTACAAATATAGTAGTAAAGGTCAACCTTTTGAAAGCTATATAAGCTAGATCAATAATACATAACATACACACATATTTGAATGAGATGACTTTAATTTGTTCATTATATACACACCACACACAATGCAATTCACACATATTGAACCTAAATTTGAATAATTATTGTTGTTCTTTCTTTCTACTACTCATCATGTTTCACAAGACCACATTATTATTATTATTCAAGCAATTTTATTAGTTTATATATGCAGAAATTTATGAGAGTAGTCCTGTTATATGTACGTGATGTTTGTGATGCACAAACAAAAACAAGTTGAAATTTTGGGTTTATTATTATTATTATTATTATTATTATTATTTTAGGCAGAGGCAACATACTACAAGGGAGACAGTAATAGTGGTGATTTATTTTTTGTTTTGCGACGGTTTTGATGGCACTAAACTATTTAGTAGCAATTGTTATAAACGGTCATCTATAACAATTTTGCATTGCTAAACGATTTTGTGACACTTTTAACAACCATGGGCATAATGTCACAAAATAGATAAATCAATCTACTACCGTTATTTCATTTGATCATTTTTAAAATTGCGGCGGTTTGAAACGAAAACTGCCACATTTTTAGCCAACTTTTGTGGGAAAAAAATGCGGTAATTTTAAATTAATTAAAAAAAGATTTGATAAAAAATTTTCTTTACGAAATCAATAAATTTAGAATATAAATTTATGGTAATATCATTTATACATATATTTTGTTTAATTAAGTTATTTATTTTTATATTAAATAAAAAATGATTTTAGTTTTAAATAACAAAAAAATAACACCGAAATAAATATTTATTTGACATCGAAATAGTCTTTTATTTAATATAGAGTAAATTACTTAAATTTAATTAGACAAAATAAATATACATATAAAATTATTGTAAATCTAATTTGAATAGCATAGTCAAAGGGAAAAAAATTATCTAGCTATTACCCTAATCAAATCCTTATTATATGTTCTGATCTAAAGTACTCATATTGCAAGAAACTTTTTTATACTCTGAATCATTTAATTTAATGCTTTGTTTTCTAATAATAATAATAATAATAATAATAATAATAATAATAATATTAAAATTAAATATATAATATTTAAAGTAAAACTAAATAAATAGATAAGAACGGTCTATATAGAATATTGAGTATTAAATATATTAAATGAAATATAATAATTAAGACTTTGTTTTTATCCCAAGAGTGCCAAAAGGCTAGATGAACCACTTTAATTTAATTTATATAATAATAAGCAATATGTGCCTCTGGATCTCTTACTTTTCCCAAAATAAGACAAATACATGCAAAACTTGAAAAAGAAAATCTTAATACATTATTATTATTATTATTATTATTATTATTATTATTATTATTATTATTATTATTATTATTATTTCTAAACCACGTTACTTTGTCTCTTTTTTCTTTTAATTATGCTATTTGTTGCAAAATTTTCAAATATAGTAGGAATACTAGCATTTTAGTATTTTTAACTGTGATTTTAATTATAAAAGATATATCAACAATTAAAATTATCGGAATACTACTAATATATTAAAAACTTTCCCTAAATTTTATAGAAAAAAATTCCCTTACTTTGTTATCAGCCGTCACTTTCTATTTTCTTAATGCAAATCTCATCTTAATCATCATGGAATTAAGTTTGCAGGTTAGGGATATTTTATTTTATTTTATTTTAATTTTGAAGTTATAACCTCTCTGTTTGCATTGTATATGCTTTCTCACAACTTATTCAGTGAATGATTGTCCAATAATTAATTATATTTGGCTGACAAATTTATTCTGTAAATTCTCAGCTTGCAATAAAAATCAAAAGTCTGTTAAATTGTGTGTCGTATTTGGCATATTGGTAGCGCAAAGCTAATTAGTTTATTCTTACAACACGACAAATTTGTGCCTCTTTTTCGTCAATAAAAAGCCAAAAGCAAACAAAAACAAAAGAGATCCCATCAACGTTTCAGTTTTTTTTTTTAATTTAATTAAATAACACTATGGTTTATGGCGAAAATTATTTTTAATATTGTAGTTGGGTGGATGTTTCCTCAACAAATGAGCCTAAACACATGTTTTTCTTCCGTTAATATGGCGCCGTAATAAAATATTAGCACAATGCGTCGAAGACGGAGAAAAAGAATCCGTCATTGACGGATTGTTGAGAATTGACGGTGAAGATGTATAATTGTAATAAATCTAATGGCACATATGCATTTTGAATTTTTTTTTTAAAACATGCATACCAATCCATCATTGACGCATTGAACATGAATTTTTTTGTTTTAAATAAATAAGATAAATGGAGGGTGCTGATCTAGTTTTTTTGTGCATCTTGCGGCTGAGAGGGACCCTCCTGTGTATGAACTTGTTTGGAAGTCATTATTTGGCTCAAAAAAGATATTTTTTTATAAAAAAAAGATCTTTTTATGTTTTTTAGCGTGTTTGGGTAATTTAGAGTAGTAAAAGTAAAAGCACTAGTAAAATAAAAAAAAACATTTTTTTCAGAAGATGTTTTTTATATTTTTTTTAAAAGATCTTTTTTACTCGAAAAAAAGATGTTCTTAACATAATAAATGAACAAAAAAAGTACTTTTACATTGTTATACCAAAACATAATGATAAATAAAAAGATATTATTATATGAGATATTCAAACATAAAATTACTTTTACTTTTATAAAAAATTTTTAAAAAAAATAACTCGAAAAAAGATCTTTTATGAGAAGCTCGCCCAAACAAGTCCGAAGAGGAACGCCTCTGAAATAAAATTACTCGACTCCAAACGGCGAGTCTCCTTCTTATGATAATTCTTTATTTTTTTACTGTATGTAACACAATCCGTCTACGACGGATTCTTTTTCCCACACGTGTTTTTTTTCTTCCTCACAATCCGTCACACACGCATTGTTTGTCACTTTTTTTAAAAAAAAATGCCATAGAATGCGTCACAGACGCATTGTGTGTATTTTTCACTGAGGCGAATCCGTCATTGACGGATTGTGAGAGCCATATTCCTTTCATTCATCACTTTAGATTCATATTACCCAAATTCACCAACCTTTTTCTACCCGGTCTATGGGTACAGTCACATAATATGGGAATGTATCAATTTTCACGCTATATGTTCTAATTTAACGAGTTAAAGACTAATTTAACGTAAATCTAAGGTAGTATTTCGAGAATTCAATTAAGTTTATTGCTGTGTTTGATTTAAAATTTATTAGACGACAAATATCAAGAGATAGAGATTAAACTAAGTTGATAGAAGAAATACAAAGATTACAATTGAAAATTTTAACGTTGAGTAAGGATATTTGAGTAAAAAAAAGCTATTAAAGTTTCAGTCACAGTCCACAGTCCATCAGTCCCTACTAACTGGAGGTACTGAAGATACTGAAATTTTAGGAACTGAGATTGAAATTTTAATTCAAATCCCTGTCCAACAAATATAATACTGAGTCTCAATCTCCAAATCTTAATCCAAATCCTCCTTACCAATCACTACCTAAGTTACATTATTAATTTAATATATAATAAAAAAAATTATAAATTCAATAGTTATTAATTTTTAATTTTTTATTTTACAAAAGTTTTAATAATGTTAATCTTAAATGTATTTTTATATACCCTAATATTTTATATTATGTTCAAAAGTACGTATTTATCAAACAAACCATAAGTGCAGAAATCGATGCGTTGTAGCTCATATGATATTATTTATTTATACAATATAAAATATTTTGGGTTCGAGTATTTTTTTAGATATAAAAAAAACCATAAGCGTAGAAATAAGTTTTTTTATTAAAATATTTATTTATTTTACATTTGTTTTCTATTGGCTTGCTGAGTTATAGTGAAAGCTAGCTTGTCGTGGAGAGAAATTTTTTTTTCCCTTTTTGTTGTTATTGAGTAATACTTTTTTCAGAATAAGTTACGTTGTTGTTTCCTTTGTCTTTTTCAACCATATTCTTCTTCTTCAAACCCCAAAACCGACACAACTTAGTCCAATTGCCACCCTCTTTCAACAACTCTGTACACATTTTAATAACATTTAATATCTGAATCAATTTTAGATTTTTTTTCTTTTTTCAATTACGGAAACTACCAATCTCTTTGTAATTTTTAATTGGATCAATAAATTTTCACTTTCTTTTTTTAAATTTTATTAGAATATTCTTTTTTAATAATTTTTTTTAAACATGTCATTTTGGCCAACCAAGTCCAACCAAATCATTTATTTCTATGATAAATAAAAAACTATTTCGATGTCAAATAAAACTTTATTTATGTATAACTTTTTATACTATTTGACACCGAAATAATATTCTATTTAGCATAGAAATAAATTGGTAATATTATTCATAATATTATTAAATTTTTTATGGTCCCATTTTTTTTATTCATAATCTAATTTAAGTATAATAGATCGGTAATATTCTAAAGCCTAAAAATCATACGAATGACTCAATAAAATGATCAATAGACTAAAATTATTGAAATCATATCTCCCTAAATTAAGCTATGATTTGCACCAGATTCTTCACGAATTTTCAACAATTAAACTATAAATATTCCAAATCTAGCTTCATAATTATAATTTCTAACCTTAATTTTTATATCTCTTGATAGCCGGAGACCCTAATGTTTTTTTCACCGCTGCGAGTAATTTTACTCTAGTATCTCCAAACATAAATAATTATGTATATAAATACATACATATAGTCCTATGATTAAATGTTTATAGTAAACCAATCAAGGAAGCAATCGAATTAAAGCCACCCTTATAGTTTTGAAAAAAAATAATAACAACATGGCCACTCTATCTGAGGCCTATAGAGAGCACCCTCTTCACCTCCGACACATTATCCCTTTAGACTTTTCCTCACTTTCGACCTTACCCGATTCCCACGCATGGTTTCAACCCCACGATCACGACCATAATAATCATCAGGATGATGATGATGATCATGGTCATGATCGTGATGGTGGAATACCATCCATACCCATCATCGATCTCGCGGATCCTAATGCAATGGAACTCATGGGGATGGCATGTGAGAATTGGGGGGCCTTCCAATTGAAGAACCATGGAGTTTCAGTGAGTGATATTGAAGAGGTTGAGAAAGAAGCAAAGAGGTTCTTTGATCTTCCAACAGAGCAAAAATTGAAGGCACTAAGATCCCCTGGTGGGGCCACAGGGTATGGAAGGGCAAGGATTTCACCATTTTTTCCAAAGTTCATGTGGCATGAAGGTTTCACCATTGTGGGTTCTCCATCTTCAGATGCTAAGAAGATTTGGCCTAATCACTATCAAACGTTTTGGTAAGTAATTTTCATGCAATTCCCATGCAACGTGCCCAATTTAATCACTTCCATGTGTTAGTTTGGTAGTTTAATTAGTTTTGCTTAATTAATTACACTAATACGGTATTAGATGGTATTAGAGCTATTTGCGCTTGTTTACAAAGCTTTTTTACTTTCTCATAATTCGATTCTAGAAAACTTATGATTTGTTTAATCGTTCAATCATATTCGTTCATTTATAATATTCTTGAGTTTCTTCGCTCTAATTTCGGGCTTAGCTTGTGATTCTTGAGATGATTTCCCATTCACCACCTACCTCAAGTCTAAACCTGACAGAATTTTCCTTTTTTTTTTTGGTTTTAAACATATATGGGCCTTTTTCTTTTTTAATAAATTAGGCGTAGTCGATTTTCAGATATCATACCACTTCTAAAGATTAGACTAATGATATTACATTTTTTTATTATTATTAAATAGATCGAACAGCTCTCAATTCTACTTGGTATCATAATATCACAAACCCATTAACACTATATACCCACACACACAACACTTTAAAGTTCCTATCTACTACTTGGTCTTTACCAAATTTTGAATCCAAAGTACAACATATTAAGAAACACATCATTTGCTACTTTCATTGGTAGGATATAACACTTTAAGTAAACCAAATAACTATCAATATTAGGTCTTATGGTTATACTTATATATACATGTGAAACTCTCCTTTATGCGCATGAACTTGCCTTCTTATTTTTATGAGTTTAATTTTGATGTACTATATAAAATTATTCTTTTGAATGATTAATGAAACATAAAATTATTTTTATTAATATAATATTATTTAATAATTAAATACATATATAAAATCTCTTTACGTCAACAATAGTGGATTAAAATCAAATTCTAATTTTGATTGGCCACATTACATAAGCCCCTGCTTCAAAATCAGAGTCAATTTTTAGACTAGCTAGAGAACAAGGCATAGAAATATTGTCTCGAGTGTTTTCATTTTTCCAGAGAGTGTATGAATGAAATTCTAGTAAAGTGGAGCAACAACTGTTTTCTGAAGAATTGGTGGTACGGTTTAGCAATTAACATGTGACAACTGAAATAGTTTTACCATTTTTGGTTTAGCAAATAAAATTGAATTTTACGAAATACCGAAATCTCTCCATGTATTACATTCTCTTCATAATAATAATAAAAAAATACTCCACTTTCATTAGAGAAATTACTTTTCTAGAGTTGCAAGCAGGGGAATTTGAATTTTAAATTTAACATGAATGTTGTGTTTTTGCTTTTAGTTTTGGCTTCTCTACCTCTCTTTCATAAATAAATAAATAAAAAGATGAAGGGGGAAAAGAGTTATATATTGTTTTATTTGTCCTTATATAATTATAAGGTATATTAGATTAAAATATTGCAAATATTCCAACTATCACATGCCATACAATAAAGCCATTTTCTTAGAAAAGTTAGTTAAACAAAAACAACAAAAGTCTCTAAAACTTCAACTCTGGGAGCAAATCTTATCTTGGAGTATGGTATAAAAAAAAAATAAACAATTTACCACAAATGTCTTATCTTTTGTATGTTTCTTTTTACATAAAATGAGAGCATCATATCAAACATTTATCTATATGATAAATTATCAAATGTTTTCTTAACATAAAATATTTATTATTGGGTTTCATATTCTACAAAATCTCACACCTTTTTGGCTTCATGTATCCTGTTCATTGTCCTTATTTGGCATCCAAGCAATAAGGGAATCATAATTGAAACCATCAAATAATATTTAATATATAAACTATTTTTTAAAAAGATATCAATCAACTACACCTAATAGAGACAAAACTCTTCAATAATTTGTCCTGATAGAGAATACACATGGCAGAACCATACGTCATTGTGAAGGGGCCAAATTTCTATTTTTTAAAATAAAATACATTTTTGTACTTTTGCAAAAAATTTTAAAAATATTCCTAACGTGTAATTTGATTTAATTTTATTCATAACGTTCTTGATTAGTTTTAATTCTATCATTACTCTCAAATATTTAACAATCAATGAGTGATTAACAATTTTTTTTTTCAACTTACCCTCAAAATACTATCCATCTTCATTATTATTATAAAATCATTTGTCTTCTTTTTTCGAATTACTCTTGTTTTCAAACTCATTTCATACCACCAACATTAGCTACCACCATCATCTTTTCCTCCCTTACATGTCAGCGCCGATGTCGCTGCCATAATCTTTACAAAATTTCATCAACTCTTCATATTTTGTAAGTATGGATGATGGTAGATGATATATAAAAAAAGTAAAATTAGAAAAAAAACATTGACTACATGTTTATATAAAGATATCTGACGGTAAAGATGGATTTAAAACTATTCGAAAATATAATGATAAAATTGAATTAAATTAAATATTAGAAACATTTTTGAAACTTTTTATAAACGCCAAGGATAAAAAAATATATTTATCCATTTTTTTTAGTGATGTTTTTTTTTTGTTATTTTAAATCCGGTTATATATATACACACTAATGAATTAACAGACACTAACATGTATTTGATAAACGTGAGATTAGTCAAAATGATGGGTATTTAATACTTTAATTAAAAAATATTGAAGTTAGAGGGAGAAGGTATTTTAGGATTAAAAAGTTGTATAATAAAATCATCTCAATTCCATTGTACATAGTAGATAAAAAAAATTTAAATAAGTTTAGCAAAAGGGAAATCAAAATAGGATAGAAAAATGATTATCATGAGTTCTATGTGTAGTTTGTATTACATTTATTTATAAAGCCTTTATTTTACCATAATTTCATTTTTTAAATCAAACATATCTTTACAGTTTACACTTATATTTTTAAAAAACAAAAAAAGTATAATACACAATGCAAATAGCTGCTAAAAAATTTTGTATGGTTATCAAAAGATTTTGTGTATATATTTGTCATGCTTCGTTTGAAAAATACATAAATTATCCATAAAAGATTCGAACGCTAATAAAATTATCCATGAAAGAAACGAACGAGTTTTTTACCTATAAAAATGGGCTTCGTTTGATAAAACTATCCAAAATGTCACCTAAAACTATTCAAATTCAATAACTCGTTAATGATTTTTTGGTAGTTTTATCATACGGAATTCATCTTTCATAGATAAAAAACTCATTTATTTCTTTCATGAGTAGTTTTATCAGCAACTGAATTTTTTATGGATAGTTTTAGTATTTTTTTCCTATATAATATATATGTCTTGGACCAAAAATTTTGGCCCTCCCTTTAAAAAAGCTCTGCCAATTGTACATATAGAACATCCCAAGTAGCAAATAAAATTATATCAAAGTTGCATGACATATGCATATATGGCTTTCTTTTTATACAAATTTTAAAAGAAAACTTATCCTCTTATCTAATCATACCCAAAGAAATTAGTAGACAACCAAAAAAAAAAAAGCCTACCATATTAGCAAATAAAATAATTAAGCTTACACTCATTAAATCCTATGATCTCCTAATAAGTAGAAGGTTAATAACTAATTAATTGTACGAATTAAATATATTACAGTCCTATCTCTGATATCGACGGCCATTCCGATGCCTTAAAAGGAGCGGAGGTTTTCGACGGTTAGGTCATCAATAGTTTTTATAAGTGTCAATAATTTTATAAAACAAATTTTTAACTTTTGGGGGTATGATTTGTATCGACGGCCCGATAACTGGTGTTTCTCATGGATATATATTGCAACTAAGTAAAATAATCAAACTTATCGTAATAGAATAAAAATTCAACATGTAACAAAAGAGTAATTAAATTTATTTGTAGTAGTATAATTAAAAGTTTTTGAGATACCAAATGTATATTTGTTTATTTATATATTACTAATTGAATGCTGGTTTTTAATAGATAGTATGATTGAATTGTGAATCTCAATTGAAGAAATTTTCTAATAATAAATTATTGTTCAAAATATGCAGCGACAAGATAGAGATCTTTCAAAAGCAAATGAATGCACTATCTGAGAAACTAACAAGAATGATGTTCAACTTGTTAGAAATTCCAGAGGAAGAAAAGAAGTGGGTTGGTTCAACCAACTCGAATAACGGAGCCATACAGCTAAATTTCTACCCGTGTTGTCCTGAGCCGAACCGGGCCATGGGACTAGCCCCGCACACGGACACATCCCTATTCACGATCCTCCACCAAAGCGAAACCAACGGCCTCCAAATCTTCAAAGAAGGAAATGGTTGGGTTCAAGTGAACCCTAACCCTAATTCCCTTATTGTTCACACAGGTGATTTTTTGCACATTATTTCCAATGCAAGATTTAAATGTGCACTTCACCGTGTGGTTGTGAATAGGAACAAGAAACGTTACTCTGTGGCTTATTTTCATAATCCACCATTGGATTATGTGGTTTCTCCATTAGTGGTAAATTCTAATGATGCAAGATTTCGTAGGGTGGGTGTGAAGGAGTATTTTGGAATTAAGGCAAAGAATTTTGGTGAAGCACTTTCTTTGATTAGTACTAGTTGAAAGGATTATGGAAATGTATTCATTATTTATGATCCAGCAATTAGGTGTTTTAATTTTTCCCTTGTAAAATACTTTTTTTGGAAGTATTTTTGTTCTCTTATATGTAAATCTAAACAAATTGTTTTATTCTATAATATTAGTTTTTTTTTTTCTAAGGTTGCGAGAACCGAATCGATATATCATTGAACCAATAAAGTAATTGGTTTAAAACTTTAATGATTGATTGATGTCGAACTGCAGTCGAATTTATTTACTTAAATATATAATAAATTATTTAAAATATAATATAAATATTAAAAAACCAATTTACTCCTATATTGGTTTAACTAGTTCACTGGTTTTGCAATTCAGAATTTTTGCTAGATCGAACCAGTTAATAGATCGATTTCTCTGATTAATCCGATCGAAATGATAGATCGGATTCAATTTTCTGAACAATTGTTTTTTCCATTTAGTTATAGCAGGGGCTATTTAAATAAAAAAAAACATTTTTTACAAGGATTATAACTAAATAATTGTAAGGATCAAAATAATTATTGAAAAGCTTGCTTGTGTCGTTTGGGGAAAAAAAGTTGTCGTGTGGACTCATTTTGGCAAGGATAGACTTTATTCATGAATATATGTACGATAAATTAAAGAGAAATGGTAAAAAATAAATATGTTCCTGACTCTTTTAAAATGAGATAAAATTACCCTTCATTTTGTTAAAATACATTTGTACCCTCTAACTTTCGAAAAAATTAGACACTCATACCCCTCCGTTTGTCCAGACCATGTGATTGTTATGATAAAATGAGACAAAATTTCCCACGACTTTGTTGACGGAGGGGTAGGAGTGTCCAATTTTCTTAAAGGCTGGGGTATAGGTATTTTCAGTAAAGTAGAGGACAATTTTGTCTCATTTTAAAAAAGTCAAGGGCATATTTATCTTGTATCTAAAAAGAAACGATAGACAAATGATGTTTGAACTTTTCTTTAAGAGAGAGGTCATAGAGAAAGAGAATTTCTTTTTTGTCAACTCCATAATTTTTTTATGGCCAGCTAGACGGGTAAACAGACTGGCCGTCTAATTACTTAATTAATTATTTTTAAATAAAATAAATAAAATTTTTAATTTAAAAAATTACTTTTGACAAAAAAATATTTTTTTATCCAAGAAATCTTAAAAAAAAAGATTTAGTTAATGGATCAGATCGTATAAGATAAAATATAGAAAAAATGTTATTTTTAAAAAAATTAAAAAATAAATTAAATAAACGAGTCATCCCGTTTAACCCCGAATTTTAAACGATCCGAGTTCAGAGACAAAAATCTATCCGCTTGGACAGATAAAGGGATTGGGCACGGCGAGTTTAGTCCATTTTAATGGCCCTAGTTCAAATTATGTGTTCAATGACAATTCGGTTGTCTCGCTAACAATTACACTCAAGTTCCAATTTTGGAATAAAATCTTTCTCCTCTTCCAATTCTATGAGAGTAATGTAGAAAAAAAAAATGAGTTTAAATAGTGTTGTTGTAAATAATACACATGTATGTATTAATAACTTCATATTTCGCTAAGTGTAAAATATTTTACGATGTAATTATAATCGTTTTTAATGACTAATTGCGGGTTAATGAAAAAAATTTATTTTAAATAGATATGACGTTATATTATTGGATGTATGTATAAAATATTTTTATTCTGATAGTGCATTAAAATTTAATTTTAATAATTAGTTAAACTTTTTCTTTTATTAAAATTTTATTTCTCTCTATAATAATAACAATCCAAAACTTTTTCTCTTTTCTCTTTCATTATTTATTAGTTAATTATATTATTAGTTGAAAAGAAGGGTTAGTTTTTCATATTTAAATATTCACTGATTGTACAATTATAGGTTTTTGGACCAAGCTAAGCATCCCACAAACAAATATCCTGAGAAAATAAAGAGTACAGTAGTATTCTATTTTTTTTTGGTCTTGTAGTGCTCTCTATTTAATAAAGAGTACACTCATATATGATAGATAGAATTTTAATTAACCTCTTAAAATATTTTGATATTAAAATTTTAAATGAGTACACTCATACATTAGTGCTCTCTATTGTTTTTGGTCTTGTAGTGCTCTCTATTTAATAAAGATTTAATAAAGAGTACACTATAATAGATAAGATTTTATGTTTTATGAATTTAATTTATTTTTTTATATCACATAAAATCCTAATATTTTTCTGCATGAGTGTTCAAAAAAGAGTCTGTTAACTAATAAATGTTTTAAAAACACTTGTAAAAAATACATGTTAGAAGATCAATAATTTTAATTTATTTAAAAATTATTTTTTACGAATAACTCTCGACATTTTAACGAGTGGAATCTAAATCTTATTAGTCATTAATATCATCATTCAGCTTTAATATAAAGGCCAAAATAAAGAACTATTATCCCTATTATTATATTTTGGATTCATTCTTCCATATTGAAAGAAAAAAAAAAGAAAGAAACGCGTCAACAAAAACAAGGGCGTGGCAGCAAGTATAGTTAATTATAGTTAGACTCAATCTCAATTTTATTCGCGAGTTAATTTTCTCACTTAAATTTAATATTATTTTATCCGTAAATTTATAATATGCCAATTTTAACTCTATCAAGACCACTCCTAATTCACGGATATTTATCTCTACATGCGAGTTTTAAAAAAATTACAACATTTATAAATCACTAAATATAATTAGTTTTTTATTAAAAAAATTAAATTTTTAATTGAATATCTTGATTTAGTAATTAAAAATTCTTTATATCAATAAATTATTTTTAGTTCGACACTCATTTTTAACTTAACTTTTATGTAATAACATATATACATAAAGAATTTGTTGGTTGAATTGGTCTAAATTTCAACTCGCATTCTACTTTATTTATAGTTCAACTATATCCACTGCGGATCGAATTCACAATCCTATTCGACAGAATTGAATAAGGGTTGTCATTGCCACCTTAATCAGAAATCTATTTAAAAAACGTGTATGAATATTTTTCTTAGTGCAAAGTTGATGGCCTACACGTAATTCATAAAACTAAAGTCTTTTCGTGTGACCTGCAACACTAATACTCCATCGAACAGTGATTAATCTAATTTCACTGTGTACACTTTTTATTATAGCTTTATTCTCACATCAGATCAGATTCAGTTAATTATTAAGTTTGTAATCAATTATTTTTTACACTAGTAATTTTTTTAGTCTCGTTTAAAATTAACATGATACGAGATTATATTTTACAAAATTAATTTAGAACTTTTTTTTAAAAAAAAAAAATTCCTTCCATTACTTTTGTGCTTAGCTATGCCACGAGTTTTTCTCGGTGTATGCATATTCTTCTTTCCTAGCTTTGTAACTTGTCAGAGCATCAACCAAAATTTCACTATTTCTTTATCCAATTACGTTACATCTATCTGTAAATAAGTTTGATTATTCTATTATTATTATAGATTCATTTTAATAAATTTTGTATTTAAAAGAGTTTTAATTCTTAAATTCAAGAACAACTTATCTTTGAGATAGTCACAAAAAAAGTTATCTTTAAGATAAATTTTATAGGATTAATAACAAAAATTATTGACTAATTATTAATTAAATGTTTTATTTCTTTTAATTTCGAATATTCCGTTTCTAGAATTATATAAGATTGGCTAATTATTGACTATTTTTTATTGGTTACCAATATTTTTTTTTACGATATATACTTTATTCCTAAAAACCATTATCATTAATACCACACAGATAGATCTCAGTAGCTTTTAGGGTGGTTCCTATTAGTTTGGTGAATCGGTAATCCGTTTAAAGTTTTAAAAATATTGGAGTTTTGATGGTCCATAATATTTTAATTAAAAAAATAATTATATAAATAAAGTATCTAGATAAAGTCATAAAGCAATTAATACAGTAATAAATTTTTCTCGTAAATATATAAACACATTAATTTTAACCATTAAAATATATTCCCAGTAAATAATAATAATAATAATAATAATAATAATAATAAACACAATTACATATTATGCACAATTTTTTTTTCAATGTTCAACTTACTACTACAACTAATAATAATAAGGGACAAATTGAAAGCCAATTTATGAACTCGTTATAAGGACGTGAGTGACGAATCCTTATACCGTATCCATGAGGATGCGAGTGGTTGGCTGTTGTTTGATCATGGCGCATCTACAGGACACTTGTCGGAGGTTGATGATTCTATAGCGAAACCGGCCGTGAGATGTCCTGAAGTTCCCAACGTCATCGGTGGTACTAGTGCGTTCCCAGTAATTGCCAACTTAAACACCGCTGAACAAGGGCCTATCTCTGATGAGGGAGTGACTACTGCTGAGGGCTCGGATGGCTTATTTGATTTGGGAGTTCGACATAGGGATGATGAACTTGTTAATTTTGAAGAATTGGATGATAAGGTTGGCCAAATTGAAGTTATAGAGACTAGGAAGGTGTGGGATAAAGGAGGAATTTCTTTCTACAACAGTGATGAAGAGGATGTGTTAACTAGGTTGGCAGAGCGTAAGATTGTGGGTAAAGGACAGGTTGACTTACGACCAAAGAAGCAGAAACACAGAAGGAAAGATCCCTGTCTTGAAGGCAGAACCCTTACCACAAGAACATTGAGGTTAGCCTCAAAAACTAAACTCAAATGAAAATACTGTTGTGGAACATGAGGGGAATTGGGAGGAAAGGGAAAGTAGAGGTGCTGAAGAGAATGTGTAATAAGAACTGTATTGACTTTTTGGGAGTCATGGAAATAAAGAAGGAGCAATTTGATTGTAATTTCATCAACATATTTTGGAATAACAATGTTGGAGTAAGGTGAGAGTGTCTTGAGTCTGTAAATACAGTTGGTGGTATTTTGTGTGTATGGAATGATGAATTTTTTATGTGCAACACTGTTCAGAAATCTAGTAAATGGATTTTGGTAAGGGGGAAGAATGGAAAAGGATTTTGATTGTGCAATCTGTGTGGTTTATGGGCCTCACCTGAAGGAGGAAAAAATTTGATTTTGGGAAGAGCTAGCAAATGTCATTGAAGGAGTATGAGTCCCTGTTTTGATTGGTGGTGATTTCAATGAATTCACTTGCATTTCTGAGAGGAAAGGATGTAGTTCTCATTCTCAAAGTAGCTTGCTGTTCAATGAGTGGATTGAATCTCTTGAGCTTGTTGACTTGGAATTATCAGGAAGAAAGTATATTTGGTATGTAGGTCGGAGTTGTAGCAGGATTGATCGGGTCTTAGTTGGGGCGGAATGGATTACTTTCTTTGAAGATTTGTGCCTTAAAGGATTGAATAGGTCTCTGTCTGATCATTGTCATGTGCTAGTATGTGCTGATGATTTTGATTGGGTCCAAAACCATTTAGAACCTTGGTCTCATGGTTATCTCATGCAGGTTTCAAAGAGGTAATAAAGCGAAAATGGTTGAAACTTGGGAATGCTTCATGCCATGTGAAATTGAAGATGCTGAAGAATCCAATTAGATTGTGGAACAAAGAAAAATTTGGGGTTATTGATCAGAAGATAAGTATGATTGAAAATGAGATTCGGTTGATAGATGAGATGGCTGAACTAGGAACAATTAATGAGTGCAACATGGCTAGAGGAAGAGCACTTAGAGTTCTTGCGGAGAGATGATATGAAAGGAAGGCGGAGAACTGGAAACAATTGTCAAGATTCAAGTTTGCTAATCACATGGATAGAAACACAAAATTCTTCCATGGGATTGTAAAGATAAGAAAAAGGAGGAAGAGAATTGAAGTATTAAAGATTCATGGTAGAAGTTACAAAGGCAGAAATAGAATTTTAATGGAGGTGAGGAAATTCTTCAAATCACTTTACACGGAGGACAACTTTTTGGGAGTTAAAATCGATGACTCGCTGCTCACCAAGCGGAACGAAAATGGCCGGATTTGACTTGAAAGTTTACCGTCGAAGGAAGAAATCAGAGCTGCGGTTTGAGATTGTGAGCCGTCCAAGGCTCCTGGTCCTGATGGTTACAACTTCAAGTTTGTGAGGAAAATGTGGGAAGTTATTGGTGAGAATTTCTGCAGTACGGTGCTTGAGTTCTTTGCTGCCTCCGTTCTACCCAAAGAAGCAAATATGACTTGAGTGACCCTTACTCTAAAGGAAGATGAGTCCACTGATTTGAAGAATTTCAGACCAATTAGTATGGTTGGGTGCTTATATAAGGTAATTGTAAAGATCCTTGCAGGCAGATTGAGGATGGTTTTTCCGGGGCTAGTTGGAGAAGTAAAAACTATTTTCGTAAGTGGCCGAAAAATTCATGATGGAGCGTTGATAGCTTGTGAGGTTGTACACTGGCTTAAGAAGAAGAAGAAATCTGCATGGTTGATGAAGCTTGACTTTCAAAAGGCATATAACTGGGTCAGGTGGAAATTTGTGGACTTGATGCTTCTGAAGATGGGTTTTGGGGAGCGTTGGAGGAGTTGGATTAGATGTTGTCTTTCTGCTTCTATATCTATTTTAACTAATGGAATTCCAACTAAGCCCTTTGATCTTCAGAGAGGAATCAGATAAGGGCATCCAATTTCGCATTTCCTTTTGTCATGGTAGGAGATGTGCTTAACTGTATGCTAGGTAAGCTGAGGATTACGGGGGTAATAAAATCACTTGGTATTGGGAATGAGTTAGTGGAATTAACACATTTGCATTATGCTGATGACACTATTTTATTCTGCCCATGTGATATCGATACGATTAAGAATTATAAGAGGACTCTGAAGGGGTTTGAATTGGGTTCGGGTTTGAAAATCAACTTTCACAAATCAGCGGTTATTGGCATGAATTTAATGATGTTGACACAAGAAGAGTTTGTGAGCGGCTGCAATGCCAAAGTGTGACTCTCCCCATCAAGTACCTTGGAATCGTCCTTGGTGCAAACCCAAAGCGGATTGAAACTTGGAGGCTTGTTATTCAGAAGGTGGAAAGCCGATTGAAAGCTTGAAAATGTAAACTACTATCCAAAGCTGGAAAATTAGTTCTAATTAAATCTGTTCTAAATAGCTTACTGATGTACTACATGAGCATTTTTAGAATTCCTAAGGCTGTTGTAAGAAAGATAGTGTCACTACAAAGCCGATTTTTTGGGGTAAAGGGGGTGGTAGTAGAGGAATGGCTAGTGTTAGTTGGGAGATAATCCAAAAATCAAAAAATATGGGTGGGTTAGGAGTAGGAGATGTTGAACTGAAAAATCTAGATCTGCTCTTAAATGGTGCTGGAGGTTTGAGAAGGAAGGCTGCCCTTTGTGGAAGAAGGTTGTAAAATCTTGCAATAATTTGCATGATGGAACCTTGCTAAATGGTGATCATAGATAAGTTATAGGTGGTGGTATTTGGTGTGATATATTATCCATAGGAAGTAGAAATAGTGAGATGTTGAAGTTATTTTAAATTGGTGTGGAATTGGTGGTGGGTGATGGTGGGAAAACCAAATTTTGGCATGAGTCCTGGCTGAAAATAGGGATATTGAAGGTTAAATTTCCGAGACTTTATGCTTTGTCAAATGAAAAAATGTGTAACATAAAAGAATGTGGGGTGTGGAATGGTCTAGTGTGGGTTTGGACTTTTACATGGAGAAGATCGCTAAGAAGCTGGGAGGAAAAAAACTTGAAAGAACTCTTGAGTGTTATTTCCTGTGTTGGAGTACGTTGTGATGTGGAAGATAGGCTAGATTGGGTGCATAAACCAGATGGGCAATATTCTGTAAAATCATTCCTTCAGGTCTACTACAAGAATAAGCAATAACTAAGTGAAACGAACATGTACAGCTTCTCAAAGACATTATGAAAAAGCTTGGTCTCTCCAAAAGTTGAACTACTGGGATGGTTTGTGATTCTTGAGAAGTTAAACACTCGGGAAAAACTAGCGAGGTATGGTATTATTCCGATTCAAATGCGAAATGTGTCCTTTGTGATAGTTATGATGCAACTGTTTTCCACCTTTTCTTCAATTGTTGTTATGTTTCTAAATTGTGAGATAGTGTACTATGTTGGTGGGGCGTAGATTAGGTTTGACCGGGTTGTGCTAAAGACTGCTTTGAGTCTTGGGTATCATTAAGGATTGGTAAAGATGCTCTGCAGAGCTGGTGTATTTGCTTTTTTGTTGTAAGATGAGTTGTATGGAATATTCGAAATGAGAAGGTATTCAAGAACAATAACACTCTTACTGATGAAGCAATAAGGAGAATGGTTTATACACACCAACAGTGTCTACGAGAATTGCAAGAAAGATCCAATGAAAAGCATAGTCATTGAAGTTTCATTGCTGGAAAATCCTACTACAAGATTAAAGGATACTTGAGGTATAATCCTAAAAATCAACTACATGTGCTATACTGGTCTGTGGTGTTATGTATTATTGTTTCTTTAGATTTTTTTGCTTTGTTGTTGTTCTGTGAACTGTAATGATCCTGTGTGATCCGCTCATCTCCTGTTTGGGTTTCTTGATGAATGCTCAAACGATCGGAAAAAAAACCCAATTTATGAAAATGATTTTTTTTAATTTATTGGATGCACTTATTTATCAATAGTTTTTTTTCGATCGTTAAGCACTCACCAAAGACCCTACAAAGTAGGGGGTGAGAGGTTCCAACGGAACTAACAAGTTCAAACACTACAACCAAGTTGTTCAAAGTATGCAACATATATGCAATCAGAAATGAAAACAACAAAAAACAAAAAACATCAGATCAAAAACGAAACTATATAACAACTCCAGGAGCATGGTTGCCTTGTACTCATCACTTCATTTAATCAATTAAGCATTTCATTCACGTACCAGCTGCTTCCTCTCTTCCCAATCATGTATCCAAGTGTCATGTACTATCATAATCTTACTCATAGTTTCTTCTATGTTTGTGCTTTTGCTGTTGAATATCATTTCATTTCGGATGTTCCATATACACCATATAACCGCAAAGAATAACGTACTCCAGCTTCTCACCCGTTCTTTGTTAATCTTCAAGGACATCCAAGCATCAAAACATTCTCTAGCTGTACCAGGCCAAGTCCAGTAAATCCCCCAACCACTTAAGATAGAGCACCACACCTTCCAAGTGAAATCACAGCTGAAAAAGAGGTGATACACAAATTCCTCCTTGCCATTTGATGGTCCCCAATTCTGCCATGTTATCAACAACCTGAATTTCCTTCTCAATAGTAGCTATCTTCTGATTGATTATGCCAAATTTTTCTTTATTCCACACTCTGTACACTCTGATTGGATTCTTCAACAACTTCAACTTCTCCAGGCATGAACTCTGTCCATTCTTGGCCCATTCAAGTTTCACAATCTCCTTCAATCCCGCATGTACTTCTTTCCTGTGAGCTCTAAATCAATCAGTTGCATATTTTCCATCCATTCTTTGAATCGTACACCATTCTGTGACAGAACAGTGCATCCCTTTCTTTCCGAAGCATCAGAAAATTCATTGAAGTCTCCCCTTATCAGAATCAGTACCATGTCCTCCTCATAGACCCCCGATAGCTCTTCCCAAAATAAAATCTTTTCCTCACGAATTAACGGACCATAAATGACACAAATTGCACATTCAAAGTCTTTCTCAACAATTCGTCCTTTTGCCACAATCCATCTATCAGACTTCAAAATTGTGTTTCAAGCAAAAAATCATCATTCCAAACACAGAGAGTTCCTCCCGACGTATTCACTGACCCTACATAATCCCACTTCATACCATCTCTATTACACCAGAATTTATTGATGAGGTTGCAATCAAAGTGTTCCTTCTTAGTCTTAATGAACCCCAAGAAATCAATATTATTTTTCCTAAATATATTCTTTAACATCTCTACTTTCCCACTACCCCCAACACCCCTCACTTCCATAACAATTTCATTTCAGTTTGGATTTAGAAGCTAACCTCAACGTCCTAGTAGAAAGTGTTTTGCCTTCAATGAATGGTATCTTCTTCCCTTGTCTCTGTCTTTTCTGCCTCAACTCCCCCCTTTTCTTGCAAACAAGTTTCTTATCTGCAACCCTGTTTAATACTTCTTCTTCATTGTTGCTATAGAATGATAGTCCACTCTCACTCCATACCTTCTTCGCTTCTTCAGCTTCTTCAGCCTCAGTCAAGCAATTCTCTTCATCAGACTGCTCAATTTCATCACCATCCTCTCCGTCTTCGCACAAGTCAGCCAAATCCTTAGTATTTGGAATAGCAGATACGTTGTCTCCATCATCGTCATTCTCATCATCAACCAACGGCATCGTATCTTCGTTCAGTAATTTTCCATTTATAAACTTACCCACATTGTCCTCATTGATTAAATAAAGGGTCTCATCACTATACACCTCCTCCTTACTCTCAACACCGCCACTCCACCGATTCACACGAAATCTAGCTTGTTCCTCTGCAGTGACACCTATGATCGTGTCAATTCCACTCGATCTCTCCCACTGCAGAGCTTCATAATTGATACGACACAGAGACTCACCACTGTGTGCAGTGTCTCCCAACGCCGAATCACAAGCCAGTAACCTTCCATCCTTTCCTGAATCACCAAACGATGCAGAGAACGAAGCACCCCTGTCAACCACCACCTTCGGCATAGATGGATTGAACTGGGATAAGGGAGCGACGTTTAAGTCGTCCACTAATGGTGTACAATCCACACCCCATCCCACAGCGATGGCGTTAGAGACACCAATCCCAGATGTTTCCGAGTTTGTATTCTGATTCACGATTTTGAGGCAATTTGGAACCCTAGGGGAATCCGAGTTTCCACTCGGGTAGAGACCATAACCCGCAACAACCGGGTCACGAACCAACGGGCTAATTGATTGGTTATTCTCCAAACTGGGTACTAACGCCAACTTTTCAGGCCCACCATCCAAAACAAGAGGAACCTTATTTTTGTTACATGCTATTTGGGCCTCACATATCACTGGGTCAAACTCCACTAATTCCCTCCTCACTCCACTAATGAAGCATTGACTACCCAGCTTTGAAATCCCCCATCGATTGCCGCTAGTCTTTCCATCTTCTTCTCCAGCGGTTACATAATCACAATTTAATCCCAACACATTCTCCAATCTAGCATTAATGATCGCCTCAATTAATGGGTCTTCAACGTTAGCATGTTTTGAAATTACGTTCTCCCCCATCTAGCCGGCTTCTGAGTACGTGGCCAGTACCACCGCCGTCGACCTCGGAGTACCACTGCCGCCGTGTGATGCCTCAGGACAATTCGCACCCAAGTTTGGATGGGATTCAGTGCTATAGCTCTCATAGTCAAATTCTTTAGCAAAAACATCAAAAACCTTGTCATCCACTCTGAGCGACACCCACTCATGTATGGTTTCCCACCGGAATGAATCCACCAGAACTCTTGCAACACTAAAGGACTTTTTTTCTTCCGTTCTATCATCCATCAAGACCAATTTCCCCCATAGCTTTGTGATTTTCTCCAAGTTTTCAGCACACCATAAACCCACTGGAATTCCCAGAATTTCAATCCAAACTCTTCTTGATAAGGTGCCAGAGAATTCCCAATGTGGTCTGACCTCATCAAAAACAGAGAGTAGCAAGTCGTTATTCATGGAACTCTCTTTGATTTCTATCCATGAGAATATAACCAGGCACCTATATGGACCCATATCTCTACATTCTATTTCTCCTTCTCCCATCCATTCATTCACCAATAAGTTCATGGTCTTTCTAAAATCAATGGGTTCTACACACACCCCCATCAAACTTCGATTCATTAGGTCTCTGTTTTCATCTGACCAAGTGACAACCACCTCTTGCTTCTTCTTCGGTTCTTTATACTTGGCCTCTCCGCTGATTTCCACCTTCCCATTGTCTTTTGTACTCGGTCTTCTCACCTCCACCCACACTTTTTTCATCCTCTGATGCGGTGGTTGTAGTTGTCCCCTTAGACTGCCAGAGTATTCTCCCCTGTAGTTACAATCCTGGTTCCTATACTTTGAAACTGTAATGAACAATCTTTGACCCTTCCAAACCTTTCCATTTAGTCTGCAAATTGCACGAATCGCACCACCTGGTCTCTGGAATCTAATGAATGCAAATGGACTCTTCATCTTCGCCCTGAACTTTCTTGAGATGAAGATATCAGTCACATACCTATCAAGCCCGAACTCTTTGTACAACTCCCTCTTGGTCACGTTCATTGGAAGATTGTCCACAAACACTGTGGTATTCACGTCATACCCTGCAAATGCGCCAACTCCCCCCTTAGAGAACCTGCGAGCACCGAATGCAAACTCACCCCCACTCTCCCCCTTATTTCTTCTTCCGGTATTGCCGGATACCTCGCCGTGTTTCCCTCTCTCACCACTCCGAGCCCCTCTCACACCTTTCCACTTCATTTTTACTTAGAATAACTTATTTCTTTACTTTTATTTATCAATAGTTTATAAAATCTTTAGTTTTAATTTATAAATTAAAATTAATTTATTTTTATAAAATTATTACATAGTTATTGTAACCTCTAAAATATATCATTAATAATGGATAATAAATTAAGAAAAATAATTTAGATAACTGACTATTTTTTTTAATTATTCTCTTCACTTATAAATAATAAAGAATTTTTTAAGTTTTTGTCGATAAGTTAAGAATGTTTATTGCTATATAAATATCTAGGGGTTGTTTTGGGGTAAACTTCTAAAAAATATTTTTTTGAGCGATCTTTTCTTAAAAGATCTTTTGTAAAAATAAAAGTAAATATATGCTTGAATATCTCATATAATAATATTTTTTATTTGTCAATTATATTTGGGTACAATAATATAAAAATTATTATTTATTTATTTATTATGTTAAAACATTTTTTCAAGTGAAAAAAATATTTTTTCGAAAAAAGGATGTAAACTGTATCTTTTGAAGAAATTTTTTTTTTATTTTTCTAGTGCTTTCACTTTTATTATTAAAAATTTGCCAAACACACTAAAAAAAGTGAAAAGATTTTTTTTATAAAAAAATAATTTTTTAACCAAATAATAACATAAAAACAAGCTTAAAATATTTTTATTTTTTTTTAAATTATCTACAAGAGCATTTTAATATTTTAAATTGAATTTTTTTTTTCTAATTCTAATCCTAAAAAAGCATCTTAGTATTTAAAATAATACTAAAAAGTGTATTTCAGTCAATTATAGCCAAATACAAGTTTCTTCGTTTTAATTCAATAAAACTTAATTATATAACAAGTACGTGCATCATTAAAAATTAGGGAAACATATATTTTTGTCTTGAATAATGCTACGGAATTAATGTTGAGAGCTCATAGGGAGCCAATAAATGCAATTAGGAAAATAGTGTGCGATAAAAGAGAAAAGAGAAAAGAAGAAAAAATGATATTCACTCTCTATTGTCTCCCTAATATTGGCTACCAAAACTTTTTCTTTTGTCCTTTAAAATCAAATTTGAGTTTCAATATTTCAACGTTCTAATTTTGTTAAACAACATTAATTCTAAAATAATATTCTCTTTTCTATTATTTAGGTTTATCTTTAAAGAAAATAATTGTCGTAAAGTCTTTGTTTTTACTTTTTATATATTATCTTTATACAATAACAAATAATAATAGTTAAAAATATTTGTTTATAAGTTATTATAGGTAATATTAAGTTATTTCATATTTCTCATTTTTTTATGTTAAAAAAATTAAATATTAACCTTTTTTTAATCTGGTGATGAGGACAGATAACAAAAAATGAAATAATTCAATATTAATTTTCATCACGTATAATGATTTTTTTTCCACACACAATATGATGAACAAATTAATGCATATTATCTAAAACTAAATAACTACCGAGTAATATATATATATATATATATATATATATATATATATATATATTATTTTTTAAGTAGAAGTTCTCCGTACCCTTGAGGGTAAGAATGTTGAAATCATGTTATAATGAGTTAAATAATTGTAAAATATTAAAATTAAAATTTAAGATTTTTAAGCTAATAATCCTTGAAATTAAAATTTTAAAAAATATATTATGAACATAACTATTTTAATTTCGTATAGTTAATTTTCTAATTTAACTTTTGATTTGTAAGGCACATTAGTCATTGACATAAGCAACTGACATATTGGTTATTAATTTTTTAAAATTTGAAAATTAATTTCCAATAATTAAAAAAATTCAAATTAGTGTTTAATTTTGTCTTATAAAGTTGATATATAAACTTAAAGGAGATATTAGATTAAGTGTTTAATCCAATAAGGTTAATTATTTTTGGGCATTGTGTTTTAGTGTTGATTATTACACAATCCAAATTTTAAACACTAAACCCTAAAGCTTAATTTATGGTTTAGGATTTACGCTTGATTACGTATAATTTTTATTACGTCTCTGCATGTGAAATCTAATTTGATCTTAACTCATATTTTTTAAATAAGTTTTAAATTAATAATGATTTATTAAAAAATTATTGAAAACATTGAAGATAATATTGTTGGGATTTTTACTCCAAAATTTTTGTTTAATAAGTTTATTTTTATTTTTTATTTTATTTGTTATTTTTTTACAAATATCTCTTTTACCTAATTTGGGAAAAAATAAATATCATGTAATTTATGATAAATAACTATTTATTTATTTAATTAGGAATTAACTTATTTACAGTTTTGAAATAAAATAAATTTTAATTTTTGGTGACCAAACATAAAGGGAACATTGCAACGGGCATTATATTGTAGATCTCAATCTCTTAAAGAGAAACCAATATAGTTCTTTAATTTCCAGTTTTTTCCGCTCTCTTTAATTAATATATATAATGCATTCTAGAATTTAGATTTCATTTTCGATCCGCTCTCCATCCCCACATCATAAATCTCTCCTCGTCTCCGTCTCTATTTTCCGCTTTGGGAAATTTTCCATTCGTCCCCATTTTTTGCGGGTTTTTAATTTCATTTTCTATTTCTCTTTTTGATAATTTAATAAAAAGTTTTACAGAAAAAGTTGAAAAAATAGTAAAAATATTAGAATAATAACCCAATAGATATGATCCATGGTGTTGCATATCTATGTGTTTAGTAGGATGAAGTATGAGTGGGTAGGTGAGAAAATAAAGATGTGTTTCTATAGTTAGGAAACTTTATTATAATTTTTATTCTTGTTATTTCTGCATTTTGTTTTCTAAAAAATGATAAATTTATTTGTCCGCTTAAATAAGTATTGTTGAAGGTTGAAATTTTGTTGGATATATAGAATATGGTAACTTATTAACTAATAACAAACCATTGAATAGTTTTTGTCTTATAATAATTTTATGTAACAAATAATTTAACCAACCAGGCGAAATCAAACTAAGTTTTTTTCTTTTTTTTTTCATTCGCTTCTCTCTCACACATATAGAGTGCCTTCTTCTTCTTAGAATATAAATATCCTAATTATTCTAACACTTCTTTTTTCGTGTTATGCTACATCTCCTTCTTCTTTCTTCTTTTATGTATGGGCTTTCTTCTACGTCATGGTCATTGTTTAGTAGTATATTTCGATTCGTTTCTAGAGTAAAAAATTTATATATGTTCTAATATTTAATGAGTTTTTATTCGAAACAAAAGTAAATTTCTGTTTAAAATGTATAATTTTAAAGAAAAAAGTTTATGTTATAAATTTTAATGAGTTCCTCTTAGAATTTGAATAAGAAAAAAAAATAGAAGATGACGATAATGATGAGTAGGAGGAGGAAGAGGAATAGAGAGCGCGGGATGCATGCTCTTTTTATTAAGAATGGATTATAAATGCTTGGTTGACATTGGTTGAATAAAATATATCTACAAATAAACAACATCACCCTTTTTGCTTGATTAGTGGACTAGAAAATATGGTTGAAATAATTTTTTTTTTACTCATAGATGAAAAGTATAACTTTTTAAATTTTTAACGATTCTACTTTTATGACAAATACTTTTGGAAAAATTTCAAGTATACCAATATATCGGTATATCGGTAACTTTTCACCGTTGATTTGAATTAAAAAATATAAAATATATATAAATCAAGATCAACAGTTACAGATTATCGATACATTGATATACCGATATATTTAAAAATCTTTCAATATGTACTTTTATTTTACATACATATCAAAACTTTCAACAGAATATGGTGCGTTTGGGAGAGAGATTGAGACTGGGAGACTAAGACTGGGGGACTGAGACTGAGAGACTGAGACTGAAATAAGTTTGTGTATTGTGTTTGGTTTAAAATTAATTAGAGATAGAGACTGAGAGATATATATTAAACTAAGTTAATGGAGCAGAAATAAAGGTTAGTATTGAAAACTATAATGTTGATTAAGGGTATTTGAGTAAAAAAATATTATTAAAGTTTTAGTCTCAGTCCCCAGTCTTCCAGTCCCTCCAATTTGGAGGTACTGAAAATATTAATATTCTGGGACTGAGAAATTTCAGTCTCTGTCCAACAAACATAATATTGAGTCTCAATCTTCTAGTCTCAGTCCCAGTACTCAGAATCGAACGCAACCTAAAAGATTTGTTCTTTTTTCAGTAGCACCCAAAGCTCCTTCTCAATGGATAACCATAACCCTATGTTGCTTGGTATCTTTATTACTTATAAAAAAAAATTAATTAGGTCAACATTCATGCAAAGTGATATTAATTATAAGAAAGTCTTGATAGTCAATATTAGAAAGACAATAGAAAGTTAATATTATTTTTTCTTTTTTTTTTCTTTCTCCTTTTACCACCTATTATTTTCCTAATTACACTCATTGCTCTCTATTACTCCCGTAACGTTGGTTCCATAGCATTATTCATTAATTATTCATGAGTGGTATTATTCTTTAATTAGATCTTCATTATTCTTTAAGAATAAAACAAACAAAAATGGTAAAAAATAAATTAAAAACAAAAGGTTTGATGATTCCAACATGTGGTTCTGAATTACCAGGTTGATCAACCCACGATGTTGGAAGATTTGAAGATATATTCATCAAACACTTCATCAAGATTGAAGACCTATATACCTACCTATATATGGTTAAATAATTTAAGCCATAATATTTCATTGTACTATATATATATAGCTTCCTAATGCAGACAAAAATTAGAATATGATGAAGAAATCAAACTTCAAATCAGAATCATAGTGTATGTTTTGTCTGAAAGGCGTGTTAGTGTGTTACGTTATTTCAACACCAAAGAGCTGGAATTCAATATTTAGTTGCATAAAAAACAGCAGTTTGCCTGTTCAATGACTAGAAGTAACATACAAAAATTTGAATATATAATTCATCAATAATTCATGTCTATTTGTTTAAATCTGATTGAATTGGGTCCCTATTGTTATGGAAAAATTTGTTTTGTCACCGGAGAATAAACCTTACCGACAAAAAAAAATTATGGAGGAGCACAATCATTATAAAAAAAAAAAAGTTGTGACTATCAAATAAGGTAATAATATATATATATATATATATATATATATATATA